>CAIGQZ010001206.1:8043632-8057407 GCA_903798205.1 Danio tinwini
CATACATACATACATACATACATACATACATACATACATACATACATACATACATACATACATACATACAGTTAGGTCCATGAATATTTGGACATCGACACAATTCTAAAAATGTTGGCTCTATACATCAACACAACAGATTTAAAATGAAACAAACAAGATGTGCTTTAACTGCAGACTGTCAGCTATAAGCTGCGGTCATACTGGACTTTTCTCTCCATAGACTTCCATTTATATGCATGTAAATGCACCAGACTAGAAACGCAAGCTTGTGCGGCAGTTCGCTGCGATGCAAAGTTCAAGCTTGGTGAACTCTGACCAGCAAAATTGCATCGTTTGACTGCATGAGACTAATCGAGGATCAAAACATGATCTCTCTGGAAAGAAATGTAAAATATGGAGCAATTGCTCGTTTTTTTTAAATGTCTAATCATCTTGTTTAATCCTGCCCCTTTTCGCAACGCAAGCTCAAACTCTAGTTTGACCGCAGCTTCAATTTTAAGGGTATTTACACCCAAACAAGGTGAACGCTGAAGGAATTACAACAGTTTGGAAATGTGCCTCCCACTTGTTTATGGTCCAAAAGTAATTGGACAGAATAACAATCATAAATCAAACTTTCACTTTTTAAAATTTGGTTGCAAATCCTTTGCAGTCAATTACAGCTTGAAGTCTGGAACGAATAGACATCACCAGATGCTGGGTTTCATTCCTGGTGGTGCTCTGCCAGACCTCTACAGCAACTGTCTTCAGTTCCTGCTTGTTCTTTAGGGCATTTTCCCTTCAGTTTTGTCTTCAGCAAGTGAAATGCATGCTCAATCAGATTCAGGTCAGGTGATTGACTTGGCAATTGCATAACATTGCCACTTCTTTCCCTTCAAAAACTCTTTGGTTGCTTTTGCAGTATGCTTTGGGTCATTCTCCATCTGCACTGTGATGCGCCATTCAATGAGTTCTGAAATATTTTACTTAATATGATAATATTGCTCAAAACTCTTTAGAATTCATCCTGCTGCTTTTGTCAGCAGTCACACCATCAATAAATACAAGAGAACCAGTTCCATAGACAGCCATACACACCCAAGCCATGTCACTACTGCCACCATGCTTCACTGCTTAGGATCATAAGGATCCTTTCCTTCTCCATACTCTTTTCTTCCCTTCCCTCTGGTACAAGTTGATCTTGAATTGTCCAAATATTTATGTACCTAACTGTACATACATACATCAAATGCTTGAAAACAATTTTGTGTGGGTGATTATTAATTCAGTTTTTTTTCTCCTTCTTTTTTATGAATTATTCCTTAGCTCAAGCACACATTTTTAGACACCCTAAAAGCATAGGATGTTCGATGTGTCTCTCAACCAGCCCTTGAAGAGTTTTTGGACTGAGCAAAAACAGTGAGACTTGTAAAGAAATTCAGATTCTGTCACAGAAGTGCAAACCAAATCCAGAGCCTTGACAGAATACATAGCAACAGCAAACAGGGTAAAACAAGGGTAAACACTTGCAGTGTCTGATGGAATGATTACTTTTTTCAGAGTTTCTTCTCTATGTGTAAGCTAACCATCAAGTTAAAAGAATTTGAAGTATGCTGAACCCTTTTTATTAAAAGTAGTGCAGACATACCTTTACATTTATGGCCTTGTAAGATGTAGGTGCAAAAGGTTCCCCTTCGGGAGGGGAACTTCAATGCTATGTGGAAACTTCCACTATGGGGATTTCACTCAGAAAGCCAATCATCTGAAAGAGTATGTAAACGGGCCAATGAAATGCCAATGAGTTGGCAGCTTCAGCTTGCGCACCTGATGCTCGTTGCAATCAATTTGCTATAAGAGCACAGCACGCGCAAAGCCAAGCATCATTTTCACTTCAGAGACTTCAACAGCCTTCTGAGAGAGTCGATGAGGGTTCCTCCAGCTGAGTTTCAGACAGAGAGTGAACGAGAGCGATCTCCCGGTCCAGAGTGTGTGACACGCAGTGGCAGACGGTCGAGCTGGGTTTCTCCCTTGCCTGGCGTCCTTTGGGTCCGGTCCTCCAGAGCGGTATGTATTGTTGCGAATTTCCTAAAAGAGCAACACGGTCGTGCAGCACGTCTTTTTCAAGACGTCGCTCCGACTGTGCGTTTCTGGATGCGGTGGTTTCCTGTCCTCGGATGATGGGCACGAGCACTGCGTTTCATGTCTGGGGGTCCAGCATGTTAATGCAGTGCTCGCGGGCAGTGCATGCCATCACTCGGTGGCATGTCTGTTGCGCAGTTAAGATCGCGGTTCGCTCTTACAAAAGAGCCACCCACCCCAGTTGTCCCCCGCTCCGCGGCTGGGCACTCGGGCAGATCTGAGGGTTACAGTGAGAGTAAATCTGCCGCCCTCGGGCTTGTGGACCTCTCGCTCCTCCACGCGCTCCATCCAAGCTTCGAGTGAGAGAAGCGCTCCATCTTCGGATGGCCGCCCTCTCACTTGATGACACCGAGGCTCAGATGTCCACTGCTGCATCGGAGGCTGGGCTGTCATGCTCTGATAAAAGATTTTCGCCCCTCCGCTCCCTCCCCTCGGGAGCGAGCGCTGCGGCGGCCGATCTTGAAACAGGCATGATAACCGTGCTCTACCGGGCTGTTTCGGTCGTGGGTCTGGAGATGGTTTATCCCCCAGTCCCGCGGCCGGACCGACTAGATGGGTGTATGTGGAGGATTAAAAGGCAAGACCTTCCAGCCTCCCATCCCTTTCTTCCCGGAAGTGCACAGTGGGCTCACGCAGTTTTGAGGGCATCTTTCTCTGCCTGATCTGCGTGCGCCTCCGCCTCACCACCCTTGATGGTGGAGCAGCCAGGGAGTATGAGTCGATTCCCCAGATTGAGAGTGCCATCACGGGCCCGCGTGGTGCCTCCTTCTGCTGGAATCAGCCTCAACTCCCGTCCAAAGCGTGTTGGTCCTCTGCCTCCCGAGCCAGAGCCCACACAGCCGCGGACCACGCTGCTTCCACCCTGCATGCCAGGGTCCATGCGCGCGCGCTGGCCCAGCTGCACAAGGGTGGTTCCGACCCAGGCTTGTCACAAGCCCCGCACCGCACCCGACTGAGCTCCACGGACCTCAAGTCCGCTGCGTGTGCCCCGGGAAGGACGATGGCCACGTTAGTGGTCCAGGAGCGCCACCTCGGGCTAAACCTGGCAGAAATATGCGCGGAGTCGACAAAGTTCACTTTCTTGACTCCCCCATATACCAGTCTGGCCCGTTCGGCGACACCGTTGGTGGATTCACCCAGGAATTCACGGCGGTGCAGTCGGATACGATGGACCATCCATCGGCGGGGATGTAAGACCGCTCCCCCCCCGCCGAACCATCCACATCCACTGCTTGTCGCTGAGAGCGCCCGTCTACGAGTGCTGCTCCGCCCCCGCCTGCGCCTCTGGCCAGCGGCAGCGCCGAGCACCTTACAGGCAACCAGCGCTCCCCGTCCCAGAGTGCCGTTAAGTCCGGTTAACGGACCGCGAAGCGCTCCTGAGACGGGCCATTTGGAGAAGAGGGAACCTGCTCTCTCCCCGGTGGGGGGTCGGGCTCCTCAGAGAGAGCATTTTTCCCTTCCCTGGATGTGATAGCCCGAATACTGCCAGTCTGGGACGCGATGAAAAGCCTTTCAGCTCGCAGGATCGGTGCACTTCGCCAGTGGCTCACGAGGTCTGGGAGGACGGTCTCCTTTCTCTCACACCTCCAGCCCTCCCCTCCGGAGTCTGGGTGTAAGGTGAGTGAATCTCTCGCCTCCAGCTCTTCCGCGGGACCCTAGCGCTCCCCGGATCAGCACTCCTACTCCGCGCTGCCCCACTGCTGGTACGTCAACGATCGTAGTGATGCAGTCATTAGCGAGAGCTCTGCCTGCCTGGTTAGCGCGGGCCAGCCCTTCGCGGTGGCTCATATGCACGATCAGACTCGGCTACACGATTCAATTCGCGAACGGCCTCACAAGTTCACGGGTGTGTTTCTCACCAGGGTCAGCCCTGTGCCCGCCCCTGTCTTGCGAGAGAAGATTGCTGTCCTCCTGGCGAAGGATGCAATCTAACCGATCCCTCCAGCCGAGATGGAGAGCGGGTTTACAGCCTGTACTTCATCGTACCAAAAAGAGCAGTGGGCTATGGCCAATTCCAGATCTGCGCGTTTTGAACCGCTGTCTGCACAAGCTGCCGTTCAAAATGCTTATGCAGAAGCGCATCCTCTGGTGCGTTCGTCCTCGGGATTGGTCTGCAGCAATAGACCTGAAGGACGCGTACTTCATGTCTCCATACTCCACGCCACCGTCAGTTTCCGCGGTCTGCGTTAAGATCAAGCCTGGCAGTACAAGTCCTCCCCTTCGGGTTCTCTCTGTCTCCGCGGGTCTTCACCAAGCTCGCGGAGGGGGCCCTCGCGCCCCTTCGGCTCGCGGGCATCCGCATACTTAATTATCTCGGTGACTGACTAATTTTAGCCCTCTCTCGGGAGCAATTGATTATGCACAGAGACAAGGTGTTCCAGCACCTCCACCTATTGGGGTTTCAGGTCAACCGAGAAAAGAGCAAACTCGCCCCCGGGCAGAGGATCTCTTTTCTCGGGTTGGAGCTGGACTCGGTCACCATGACAGCGCGCCTCTCCTGAGAGCGCGCTCCGCTAATGCTGAACTGTCTGAGAGACTTAGACAGCAAAATAGTGGTCCCACTGAAATCTTTCAGAGGCTCCTGGGGCATATGGCATCCGCAGCCGCTGTCACGCCGCTCGGATTGCTCCATATGAGACCACTTCAGCACTGGCTTAACGATCGAGTCCCCAGACGCGCATGGCACGCGAGCACACACCGGGTGACTGTCACTACGCTGTGTCGCCGCGCCCTCAGCCCCTGGAACGATCCCTCGTTCCTACAGGCCTGAGTGCCTCTAGGACAGGCGTCCAGAAATATTGTCGATTTGACAGATGCTTTCCAGCACGGGCTGGGGGGCCGTGTGTTGCGGGCATGCAGCACGGGCTTGTGGAAAGGAACCCAGTTGCATTGGCATATCAATCGCCTAGAGCTGTTGGCAGTGTTCCTCGCTCTCCGCCGTTTTATCGGTGCTGGAGCGACAACACGTGCTGGTCAGGACGGACAGTACGGTGGCGGTGGCGTATATCAACCGCATGGGGGTATCCGCTCTCGCCGCATGTCTCAGCTCGCCCGCCGTCTGCTCCCCCGGAGTCATACGCAGCGCAATCGCTGCATTCCATTTTTCCCCACCGAGCTCAACCGTGCAGCCATCCGCTCTCACGGCAGTTTCGCCTGGGAAAATGGGGACTCCACCCCCGATTGGCCAGCTGTTATGGGCTGCGCCTTTCTCTCTAACTCAGAGATTTGTGCGCTCTCGCTTGAGTTCCCCACTTGGCGAACCCTGTAAAGTCCACTGGCTTACAGCTGGCCTCGGGGCGTGCGTAATACGCATTTCTCCAGTGAGCCTACTCGCACAGATACTGTGTAAAGTCAGGGAGGTCGAGGAACAGCTCTCGTATTGCGCCTCTCTGGCTCAATCGGACCTGCTTTTTACTCTCCTCGTGATGGCCCCTCCCTGGCACATCCCCTGGAAACAGGGGACAGGCACCGTTTGGCACCCGCACCCAGATCTATGCCTCACGTGCGGTTCATAGATGGAGTGCGGAGGACTTAGGTGACCTACCGATTAGGTGGTTAACACTGTCACTCAGGCTGCGCACCCTCTACGAGGCATGCCCACGCCCTGAAGTGGAGTCTATTCGCTGTGTGGTTAACTTTTTCCCCGAGAAGGAAACCCCGAACATGCCAGATCAGAGTGATGCTATCCTCCTTCAGTTGACTGGAGCTAAGGCTGTCTCCTCCACTCTGAGGGCTTGGCGTTACGATCATCCCCGCTCTAAGGATGCGGTGATGGCGGCGCGCTGGGAAGTATCGTCTCATCATCCAGTTCCCAGAGGCGCGAGACATGAATATTAATTATTCCTGTTTCCCTCTCATACCCACTTGGAGATCTCTTTTAGGAGAGGTCTGCTCGATCACTCGACTCAGTATCTTAAGATTTCTGTCCAGGTAGACAGCTCTGCTGGTCGCGTTCACATCGGCCAAATGGGTGCGTAACTGGGGGCATTTTCGGTCAGCGAAATGTGCCAGCGTGTTGGGCCGGCCCACTCTCACGTTTACCTGAGACCCCCGCCCACCTAGGTGCTCTAGGTTCCTACAGCATTCTTTCAGCTATGTAGTGAACCTGCAAGCGCTGCCAACGGAGGAGGCAGACCCAGCCCCTTTATTTGCTGCGTCCTTCGCGCTTTGCGTATTATACGGACCATACTCAGCTCTTTTATCTGTTACAGTGATCGGCAGAAGGGAAGTGTCGTATCCAAAACAGAGGTTGGAACATATCCACTGAACCGTGAATGCCATCTCCCTCGCTTATCTGAGCCAGGGCGAGCCGTGTCCCCCAGGAATGAGAGCGCGCTCCTCGAAGCACGCATCCTTGGGCGTTAGCACGCGGCGCCTCTCTAACAGACACTGTAGAGCTGCGGGCTGGGCGACACCTTGCGAGATTTATTAATCTTGAGGGGAGCCGATTTCCTCGCGGTAAATGAGAAATTCGGTTAGGTGTTGTAAAACGCTTGCTGCGCCATTCTCTCTAACACGGAGATACGTGCGCTTTTTCGCTCTGTCAGTAAAGTTCCCCGCTGGCGAACCCTGCAGATACTCCTCCGAGGCCCCCAGCATCTGACTCAGCGGAGCAGTCAGGCGCTGGCCCGTTACGTTTTTGGTCTGCCCGCTGGTCAGCCCGCGTTCTGGGTATAGGTGCCCGCTATGTGCGATCCCCACAAGGCGATCCCATATGCTTATACTGCCACGGTGCAGTCCCCCCTCACAGGCGGACCCGTGTCTTCCCTTACCGCTAACCATCTTATATTCATATGCGTACTCCCCCTTCTTAGGGCTAGTCCATATGCTCTCTCGCCACTAGTCTCCCCACTTGGGTAGCAGGTGGCCTCCGCAGCGTCCTCCCTATCGGGACTGCACGCTCCCCAACGTACTGTCGTATTAAATTCCTAGAAAGTGTTCTAGACGCATCTGCGGCTCCCGAAAAATATATCTAAATCCGTAAATCTTCTGTTGAAGTGGGATAAGTAAGGGCCAGGGAACACGTTGGAAGACCGCGCCTCTGGTGACGCAGGTACGCTCACGCTCTCTTTTGCCTGGCAAACCTCTCATCGGGGGCGAAGGTAAGGTTCAATCATTATGGCGTTTTCCAAACATTTCCCCATAGTGGAAGTTTCCACATAGCATTGAAGTTCCCCTCCCGAAGGGGAACGCTCCGGTTACTAAGGTAACCCTCGTTCCCCGAGGGGGGGGAACGGAAATGCTATGTTCCTTCGCCATAATGATTGCCCCTTAGCTGTTGAGGTGAAAGTCTCTTCCGCTAAAAATGATGCTTGGCTTTGCGCGTGCTGTGCTCTTATAGCAAATTGATTGCAACGAGCATCAGGTGCGCAAGCTGAAGCTGCCAACTCATTGGCATTTCATTGGCCCGTTTACATACTCTTTCAGATGATTGGCTTTCTGAGTGAAATCCCCATAGTGGAAGTTTCCACATAGCATTTCCGTTCCCCCCCTCGGGGAACGAGGGTTACCTTAGTAACCGGAGCGTTATCTGTAAACATGATTTACTTTTGTTGGTTTGCTGCAACACTAGTAACAGAACATCCAACTTTTTTTTTCTCCTTCAGTTTACTTGTTTTCCTTGACGTTTTGTAAATAATTTCAATTTATGTTCATGGATGTACAAATATGCTGCCCCACATTGGCTTCCATGCAATGTGTCAGACATTTATGGTCACACATTTAATTAAATGCAGTTTTTTTTTTTTTTACTCAGTTCAATTACTCAATTACATTTACTAGATTTTGGATCTTATTCACAGCACAGATGAAAAGTATGGTCATCTAGTAATGCTAGATAATGTTAATACTTTGTTAATACAATACTTAGTCATTGAAAAATGTATTTTAAAAAAACTTTTGATCCACCCATTAACCCAGCCTTTCACCAATATACCCAGGCACCAATCCATCCATCCATCCCCAAATAAGACGGTAATGCATTAGCATTACTTTGGTATTATCATGATCATGTACCATTACAATTCAGATTGTTCATATTGTGATTATAAACAATTATGAGTATTATCATTTATTTATTTGTGTAAATCATAACCTGTATTTTCTGCTATTATTGTAATACAGTTTTATGCAAAAGTTTAGGCACCCCCGATCATTTTTAGAATTGCAAGTCATAGTCTATTGGCCTTTCAAATCCGCAATTTCATTTGGATATACAGTATGTTATACCCTAGGGGAAAAGCAACATTTCAGTTCTTGCAACATTTATTTAATCAACAGATTTAATGCAATTTAAGTCATAACAAAAATAGACAGCTGCAAAAATTTGTGTACAGAATATTTTATACAGCCACCTTTTGCTGAAATAACAGCCTGTGGATGCTTTTTATAGCCAAGGAAAAGTGCCTGAATTCTTGCTGAAGGCATTTTGGACCATTCCTTGCAACATTTCTCCATTTCAGTCAGGTTTGATAGGTGCCAAGCGTGAATGGCCCTTTTCAAAGCAATCCATAGATTTTTGATGATGTTTAAGTTAGGGGACTAGGATGGCCACTTTACAACATTGTATCATGTCTGAGCAATAGATCAGGAACTGTGCTTTGGATTATTGTCCTGCTGAAACATTTAACCCTGGTGTAACATCAGCCTCTTGACTGATTCCTGAATTTCTTTTTATTAGAGTATACACAACAACGAACGATATTACACCAACTACAAATACAATCGTAACTACTACAATGACTACTGCTACTACTACTACCCCTTTTACTACTACTACTACTACTACAATAACAACAACTACAGCAACCTGAATAATGTCAATGGTTTGTAATAATGATAATGAGGAGATAAAGGGAAAACAAGTCCAAATAGTAATGATGATAATGGTAACAAAAGTAAACGTAAAACTATTAATGATAATAGTGAGGAGGTGAGGTGAAGTTGGGAAATAAGGAAGAGGACAAAAAATAATAATAATTAATAGTAATACTGAACTTTTTTCTTAAGAATTAGCTGATTCTAGGTGGAACCCATGCAACCTTTAACTCTGACACTGTTTCCAGTACCTGTGCTGGCCACACATCCCCACAGCATAATGGGCCCTTTAGCATATTTTACAGTAGAGTGCATGTTCTTTTCGCATAATGGTGTGTTGTGATGTGTTGCTTGTTATTGTTACCAAATAATTCAATTTTAGTTTCATCTGTCCACAGTATATTTTTCAAAAAATGGTTTAGGCTTGTCTAGATGAGCCTCAAACAACTCTTCTTGTTAGAAGAATGCAGTAAAGGCTTCTTTTTCATCACCCTTCCATTGAGCTGTTTATTGTGCGCTGGACTGTGGAATGGTGTACAATGATAACATCAGCAGTAATACATTCCTGGAGCTCTTTGGAGGTGGTCTGTGACCATTTTAACCATTCTGTGCCTTCGCCTTGCAGATATTTCCTTCACCAGAACTGTTCCTGTGGCCTTCCATTTTCTTACTATATTTCTGACTGTGGAGATAGAGACTTTAAACCTTTGTGGAAGCTTTTTGTATCCTTTTATAGGTCATTATGAAGTTATTTTGATGTTCCCATGTTGCTACTTTCTGGTTCACAATAAGGAGAAGCATGACTAGCAATCATCTAATCCATTTTTTAATTGGTTGCACCTGTGTTAGGATTGTTAAAGTTGACTGAGCCAAGTTCGTATTGTAATCAGTCAGCATTAAGTTTTGAAATCCACACAAAAGAGGGTGACCAAACTTCTGCAGTTTCAATTTAATTTCACACATCTCAGTGCTGCTACACTACAGATACCTGTCAAAAAAGCATGACATTATCTAGCTTTCTCTAAAAACTGAAGGGGTATCACTGTGATCTTGTCTTAAAAAGAAAGAGCACATTACTATGCTGTCAAAGAGGGGTGCCCAAACTTTTGCATAAAACTGTAGACTGAAAGAATTAGCTAATATGACAAATAAAATAGTGGTCAATGACATATGCACACAATTTTAGACTGTAAGAATGAAATAAATATAGTTGTGTTTATTATATTTTGTAGTTTATTCTTATTTTTCAGTTTCTGACAAGTTAAAATAAACATTTTCAGTTTTTTACCTAATTATTTGTTTTCATATTGTTGATTTCTGTGTGTAAAACCACTGGCGTCAAGTTGACCCCAAACACAAACCCAGTTTTGAACACAACAGGAGGGCTGAAAATGCAAAAAACAATGGAAATAGTGAGTGTTGTAGAAGCAGTAGTACAATAATCTCATACACCCATTTAAGAAAATACCTTTCATGCTTGCAGTTATGTTAAAATAAGAAAAATTATCACGCATTAGCTTTTTTTTTTTTTTTTTCTTTTTGCTGTTTCTTGTGTGTGCCAAAACGTTACTAATACAATAACACTGCAGCACAAGCTTGAAGGAGGTAAAACCATGCCAGCTTACAACAAGGAGATACTTGAGCTTTGTTATGAGGACATGTGGAGCCCACTAAACACAGATGGCAGTCCCTTTTGGATGCTACTTTCTCTGGAGGTCCTGCTTCTAGCTTCTCATCTCATTAGCAAATAGTGTCCCTGAGGGATCACTTATGGCTCGTTTCCACTGAGTGGTACAGTGCGGTACGGTTCGGGTCGGTCAGCCCACTGTAACGTCTGCAATTATATAAAATAAATAAATGCAACAAAAATGAACACATACAGACCCTTACAGTCTCCGATATGTTACCAATTACAGATAAACTACACACAGCATACATTTAGTCCTTATTTCAGTTCAAAAACAACACACAACATATACAGTAGCCCACAGTAAAAGCTAACCTCTCATCTGTGTCTGTAATCTTCACCAGCACATGTAGCCTCTGTTAGAGAGTAATTCCGTCATTCCGAGTTAATAATAGTCCAAAAGGTCATGATAAACATGGCAGTTTGTTCATGATTCAGGTTGCTGAAACTATTTGCTTCTGTCGGGAATCCTTGTAATCCTGTCGGGCTTCTCCTTTTTTCCGCGCTTCACTCTCGCGTTTGTCCTTTTCTTTCTGAATGGATCAGATGTCGAAGACGCTTCATTAATCACACACACGTTATTATTATCAGCTCAAGAAGTTTGTTATATCAAATCTAGACGCGAACGCAGGCTTCCTGGAGAAAGCGAAAAACCTCTCGCACTTTTAGACGGCCTCATAAAACAACAACAGGATACAGCAGATTCTTGGCTTTGTGGTTGTTCATCAAGACAACAACAAGGTTTGTTTTGAGCCCGAGTCATCCATGTATCGTTATTATATGCATATAGTTGTCTCAGCTGTGTATTTAAAAACATGGCGGCTCCATTGTTTTGATTCTGACTAGCTCCACGAGATTGTGACATATCTCTGTAAACCAATCAGCGTTCAGCTGCGTGTGTAGCTCCACCTTTTAGTACCCTTTCTCTTCTTTGGTACCCTTTCGAAAGGGTGCCGAAAAAGTGGTACGGTACGGATCGGTTCAGTACGCTTTTGACAGTGGAAACGGCCATAAAAGCATACCGAACCGATCCGTACCGTACCGTACCACTCAGTGGAAACGGGCCATAAAAAAAACAGATCCTCGAGCCTGGATCTGATTGCTAAATGGTGTTTCAGCTTTTTTTTTTTTTTGCAATCCTAATGTATTCACAGCATTGAGCAAAAATACGAAATACACCCTTATTTACAACAAACATAAACTTCCTTTGGGTAGAGCTGTGCACAACTGTAAACAATATTGCAGTATTGTTACTGGATATAAATATATTGGAACTGAACCTACAACATACACAGGTCTGTAAATCATTTATGAAATTGTGCAACTTAGAAGACATTTTCAGGAAAAAAAATATAAAATATGCTTGACAGATTTTGACAACTAAACTACTGCAAAAACTACTTAGGTGCTTTCTTTAAATCAACTTGTAATGAATGTTATTTTACTTCTATTTTAATGAATTATATGCAGTAATGGACATGCAAACACTGCTAAATATTTTGCTAATAGCCTATGTGAATGGAAATAATCCTTTTATATATATATTTTTAAATATTAGCAAAATATTTGCTAATATATGAATAGAAACTAGATTTTTATTCAACTAGAAAAAAAATCACAAAATACAAAACAATATAGGTGCTTTTTAAAACATTGTAATTAATGGTATTTTATTTCTATTTAAATAAATTCTAAATATTTTGCTATAAACTCTACCGACTGGCTTCTCCCCTGTACAATTTCACATGATATATCAAACTTTTTTCCACCCACTCAAACAAATATATGTAATTTTTTGTATTTCATTTTAATTTAATAAATGAGTTTTACTTTCATTTAGCAAGATTTCATTCAGGCCCCGTAACTCACTCTGGGTTACTGGATGCGATCATGCGAATATGAAGGACTGATAGGAGAGTTGTTTTAATGGAGTTTGATACCGCACGCAGAATGAAAAAAAAAATCTGCTTTTCCCGGACAGTATAAACGTGTGTTCCATGATGATGATGTGACGATGAGTCTCCAGGAGTTCATTCAGTGAGTGTGTGTGTTTGTTTGCATGCGCTTTGAGATGTGTGCGTCGTGGTGCTTTACTGACTCACTAGGTGTGTAGGTCCTGTCGCAAAATGCGGCTAAAAGTCCTTCACGGTGTTAATAGTTTGATTGTGGCGTTTACATATCTGCACTTCAATAATGCGGCTAAAATAGGAATACTCCATGTCGTGATTCCATTTGTGTTTACAACGATTATGCCTTTCAGCATATCTGAAGTGCTATTACATTGCATGGATATGAACCATAATGTGTGAGGCAGTAGTTGTAGCCTATGTTGGATGCGGCACCTGCTGAACTCCGGTGAAAAAAGCGATTATGTCACACCTGCCCAACCAACCGAGTGACATGCGCAACTCTGAGGCCAGCCTGGGTTGCCAGGTGTGTGCAAAGCACTTTATTTGCTGATCAAATCCAATCCTGCCTCCAATCGTCAATGCTCATTTCACCCTCACGCTCCATCATAACATCACAACTCACAAGACAACTTTTCACCTCAACGAGAAATCTTGCTGCGATTTAATCTCGCAAAATCTCTTCGTACGAGATCTTGTCACACCCCTGATATACACTATATATACAGTTGAAGTCAAAATTGAAGCCCCTGTTTTATTTTATTTTTCAATTTTTCCTAAATGATGTTCAACAGAGCAAGGACATTTTCACTGTATTTCTGATATCATTTTTTTTCTCCTGGAGAGTCTTATTTGTTTTATTTTGGCTAGATTAAAAGCAGTTTTTAGGGTCAAAATTATTAGCCCCTTTAAGCTATATATTTTTTTCGATAGTCTACAGAACAAACCATCGTTATACAATAACTTGCATAATTACCCTAACCTATGGTTAACCTAATTACCTAGTTAAGCCTTTAAATTTCACTTTAGGCTGTATAGAAGTGTCTTGAAAAATATCTAGTATAATATTATTTACTGTCATCATGGCAAAGATGAAATAAATCAGTTATTAGAGATGAGTTATTAAAACTATTATGCTTAGAAATGTGTTAAAAAAATGTCTCTTCGTTAAACAGAAATTAGGGGGGGGGATATGCGGAGAGCCTAATAATTCAAGGGGTTAATAATTCTGACTTCAACTGTGT
>CAIGQZ010001206.1:8074415-8084718 GCA_903798205.1 Danio tinwini
AGTTTACAACATACATAATATAACTTTTAAAGATAATGTATAAAAATGACAGGTTAAAGAACAGTAAAAAAACAATAATGTCAAATTTAAAAGACCTTTATTTAACAGCAGAGCAACAAATACATAGCCAGTGTCCTTAAAGCCTAGTTCACACTACAGGATTTTAAGCATCGGCAGATTGCTGTGCAGTTCACACTACATGACTTGATTTTGTGTCTTTTAATCACTGTAGTGTTCACACTACGTGACACTATGTAAATGATCCACAAGAGGGGGGTCACACACTACATGATCTGACAACAATTTGTTCACCAACAGTTCAGTCAAGCTACCAAACCACAGCCAATGAAATTTTGAGGGAGGAGTCGTCAGAAAAAGATGAACACTATTGGCTGCTTGTGTGCTGATTACATCACTGACAGCGTTTCAAGCTTTCAAGGGAGTATTTAAAACATCATCAGTTAGCTGATGCATCGGCGGATCAATCACTCATCTGCAAAGTTCAAGTGGAAAGATACACAGAGAGTTTTCAATTTTTGCTATTTTATAACTCTTTGAAATAAAACTAACATATCTATAACACCCTGACGTTTCCTAAATATCTGTGTATGTTTTTCTAACATGTTATTTTTTTTAAATGACAAAACAGTAAAGAACTGACATCGCTGTGACTTTATATATGCATTTATTTCTTTACCTAGCAACTTCCTGCTAAAATAAACAAAACTTTCTGATAGCAAAAACATAAATTTACTTTAGATATATATTTCAAAACAGCATATTCTCTGCTGTGAAATAACTACATATTTATAGGCTGTATGACCAAAAAAGAAAATATTTTTAGGGTAATGCTGTCATAAAATATGATGACAGACATTCTAACCTTAATTTTAATATCTCAATAGAAGTTTTGAATGTAAATATGATGTGAGAAAGGTCAAAATGACCACTATGGTAATTCTAATAGTTACAGAATTCTAATTCCACTGTTAATGTAGCCTACTCTCGTGTCCATGTTAACACAAAATGAAGCGAGTACATCGATGCCCATTCTGGCCAATCACAGACGCTTCTGTTCAGCTCCTGAACACACAGCCATTCAGCTCATGCCTATATGCTCTCTCATTGGCTGCAGCTCGTCACTACATCTGACCTCACGTGGGGTCAAGTCGGCTGACTGCTGTGGAATATTTAGCATGCTAAAAATTGGATTTTCGTCTGCGAGGTGTCGGCGACGCTTCAGCGAGCCTATTTGACACGTTGTTCAGTAGTTCACACATAAAGACTGCCGAGCACCGTGCACTCGCAAATTTTTCCCCTATCACAACCCGATCTGTCGGCGAGCTCGTTAACTTCCAAATCGGGCTCAAATAAGGCTTAAAATCCTGTAGTGTGAACTAGGCATAAAACAACAGTAAAAACTGATTGGCTTCTTATAGCAGAATGATTTTTTTTTGTTTGTTTTTACAGTCTTTAACAGAAATCAATAGCAAAGGCATCATTTTTTTGTAGTTTAAGACACAACAAACCCTTCCCATAATGAAAAAAAGGGCAACACTTTATAATACCTACACACTATAAATCATTTAAAGGTGCAGTATGTAAATTTGATACCCAGTGGTTGAACTAGGTATTGCCCTCCAGGATCAAAACAAACGCAAGCGTGGGTTGCCAGTTTGAGTACAGGAGCGAGTGATTTAAACTGTGTTCTAAATAAAAGCAACGACATGCGATAGAAGGAATATTTTCCATATTAAAAGGAGTTTTGGTTCTAACCAACACCTCAAATTGATATATTAGAAACGGCTGCTATTTCTCACAGCTGAACAACAGAAACCTATGACAGTGATCACCTCAGGTAAACCTCGTGTGCTTTATTCAGTGCTAATTGCTAATAATGCGAGTTTGAATGCCATTTTACATTACATTTATTGCTATTTGCTGAAAGCAGCAGCAGATAGTTCACCTCAGATCTTGAAAATACAATAAACCGTTTGAAATTGAACTTTAGAACTAAACACATATGAGTGATTCAGCATCTACATTTAATGATGTTAAAGAGGGTTAACATGTATTAAATAAATTATAAACCTATAATCTATAATTGGCTAAACTGGCATTGTGCAGGTGAAATTTACCTAAACAAAGACAGCGTTCTGGCATGGAAAAAACATGTTTAAAGCAAAATATCTGACTACAGCATTATTTTTTCAGTTCAACAAGTATGTTCACTTGGGATGTTTCTTAAATATCTGCACACATATTATGGTATTTTTATGCTTTCAAAAACTTACATACAGCACCTTTTAAGCATTGATAAGTAGTTAATTCATCATTTGTTAAGCATTAGGACTACATTATAGGACAATACATTAGTAAGAACTTTATAAATCCAGACATATAATAACAGCATTATAGGAAGTTGTGGTTCTAAAATATTTATTACATGAATAGTAATCATTATTAGATGCCTGAATAATAAAATATGTTAATTTAAATAGTTTGTTAATTATTTACTCATTCTGAATGATTTTTAAAACCACCAACTACTCTTAAATACAAATGTTTTAAAAAAAATTTTAATACTTCATTTAGTAATGAAAAATGAATCTGTAAAATATATAAGTATAATTATTAAGCATATTATAAATGTGGTTAAAAGTCAAGAAAACATCATTTGTAGCTGTATTTATCAAGTGCTTATTAATGTCTTATAATGCTTAACAAATGATAAATTAACTATTTGCTAATGCCTAATAAAGGATTTAAAGTGTGCAGTTATTATAAAGTATTACCAATAAAGGAATATCCATTACAGTAATGAGCAAAATTTCTATTTTAGAAATGGTTTGTATTTATGTGACGTCACAGATGAACAACAGCATAAACTCATAGTGTGTGTAAGGCTGGGGAAGGCTTAGCCTCCCCCTGGCCAGAGACCACAGAGATAGCAGCAAAGAAAAAGAAAACTGCATTGAAAACATGTAACGTGTGTAAGGCGGAACATGAATGTAATTTAATGTTGATGAATAACAGAACATTTTAGTTACTGTAAGTTTGTCAATCAAATTTAAAGTCCCCCTCCGCACAAAAATGGAATTGTCCAACCCCGCACTTTGCACTGATGAGTGCTGTTTTTGACTGGAGTTTGCAGCAGCTCTGAAAACGAAACCAAAAGTGCTGGCCAACAGATTATTCTGATTTGCTGGTCAAGGACTTAAGTAATAAAATGACAAACGTGTATTACGAGAGAGGTATATATTATTTTGGTTTAACTTGTTTTCAGCATTAAATGAAAGTGGTAGTTTTATTGTAACATAGTCCAGCCTATAGTGTAGTAATCTTGTTTAGGCAATCGTTTGGAGTTTTACATTTCAAAGGTCAAATATTTATTGCTGAATTACAAGTTCGGTTTTCGATTGTTCTCGTGAAAAACTGAATGATTTCGCATTCGTGACACATTTTTGCAATTTATTTATTTATCTTTTATCAAAATGTCACTTGTTAAATCAATTACTATATTTTCAGAAATCATAAATATAAGAAACTAGCTATTATTAGGCCCACACGGAATCTGCACACGCAGAACTCTGCAGATTTTTCGCAGATTTTCGCAGATTTTTAGCCCATCATTAATTCTGTTTATTTACTTACAGTTAACTATTTACTGTTAATCTAATTGGATTTGCATTTTAAACATTAAATAAAAGTTAAAAATACATTATTTTTTATTTCACATTTTAAGGTTTTAGTTATGATACTCCTAAAATAATTCCGCAGAAATCCACAGATTTTTAACAAAATTCTCAGCAGAAATAGCAAAAAATGTCCGCAGATTCCATCTGGCCCTGACTATTATACACTTAGTTTAAGACTAGGCACTGAGGTCCACCCTAATTTGGTCCACTTATTTTTTTTAATTTCTGGCCTCGCCCCTGGCTACTTATTGAAAGTGATATAACCACAGGATTAAACAACTAAGACAACATCAACACTTATAATGCCAGAGGCCTGTTCCATAAACCAAGCTTAGAGAAAAAGCCAGGCTTATTTTGGTACTGTAAGTCAGGTCTATTAATGGTGGATTCGGTTTCATAAATCAAATTTATGATGGTTTAAACTCAGTTACTGGCAACTTTATGCTGGGAAAGTCTGATCCGGGGCAGGTTATCTCTTAGGCTAAGTTTTAAGTTCAAGCTTAATCAAAGTAATGTTAGCTTCATTACTTCAGTCTTCAGAGTCCCGATCCTTCAGATATCCCTCTAACATTAATCATTATTATTATTATTATTATTATTATTATTATTATTATTATTGGTAATAGTAATAAAAGCAACAAGGAGTAATAATTTTATTTGAAACTACATGCAGTAAATAATAAATAAATAGTTAATAAATAAGTATTTAACAATTTAACTTTTTTATATTTAATAATTGCCGCCTTGATGAACAAAATAATTTTAATAACATTTTTAAATAAAATTAATAATAAAAAAAAATTATAAACTGACCCCAAACTTTTGACCGGTAGTGGTGGTGTAGATCAGTGGTTTATTTTTATAAAATAATTTAATGTGCATATTGAGAATAATAGACGATTGTTGATAGGTGGTGCTTTTGTTAAAACCTCTTCTTCGTCATTCGCAAATCTTTTTAAATGCATTAAAGGGCAGCACATATATTAGCCTTACCCTGGATTTAATTCACCCTCCACGTATGCATAAACTACAATGACAGAGATCACCTGGTGCTGAATATGTGCTTTATTCAGTTTTAAATGCTACTAAAGTGTGTTTGAATATCATTTTATGTGACATTTATTACCATACTGAAAGCGGAAGTAGATTGTTTATCTCAGATTTTAAAAATCAAATAACTAGCAAACATACAGTTTTGAAAATGAATGTTAGATCTGTGCCTCAGTGCAAAGCATCAACATCAGTCACTCAGCATGAACTGTTAATCATGTTAAAGAGGTTTAATATGTATGAATTAGAATATAAACTTTCCATTTGGTTGGAAGTGCAGTGCACTATTATGTGCTTCTGAATCGCTCTGGTATTTAAATGTTTTTGCTTTGTCATGTATGGTGTGGACAAACAGTTTGCCTGTCGCTGGAATACTGTTGTGAGTTGTTAGGATACAAGCTAATGATGAGAACGTCAGATTTTTATTTTGGTGGTTAACTATAATTTTAAACTTAAGAACCATAGTGCCACCCTAAAATGCTAAGTAACTGTCATATAAAATGGCTACAATGATAATAAAAATTATATTTTACTTTGCCACTATCCTTCAAAACACACAAAAAAATAACCATTTGTTAGCAAACCGTTTTGAAACATGTAAAATATGCCGGAATTTAATATTTAATATTAATTATTACTTTTGCATATTAATGAAGAGGTCAGACGTTTTATTTCTATTTGAATGTAAATATAAAATCAATCATATTTTGACATTTTACTTTCATAAAAGATATTTGAAATCTATAAGTAGACAGTTTTCACTAAAAAATATTTCTAACCTATATGCCAGATAATG
This sequence comes from Danio tinwini, assembly GCA_903798205.1. Taxonomy (NCBI): domain Eukaryota; kingdom Metazoa; phylum Chordata; class Actinopteri; order Cypriniformes; family Danionidae; genus Danio; species Danio tinwini. Next base: position 8,079,960 of record CAIGQZ010001206.1, read on the forward strand.
TGTAATTTGTACAATTGTATTATTTAGAATATACATTATTACATTCATTAATTGATTGCGCAGGATTGCAACTCACGCTCATAATAATATCTATCAATTGTTTTGTAGCTGCACTAGTATAATTAGTTCTGTATGAACAAATGCCAGTGTTTGTGTCTATATGTTGTTACTAGTTATTTCAATATGCTGACAGTAAGTTTTTATAATGTGTACACTGTTTATCTATTACTGTGTTGGCAACAGTAGGAGCCAGGCAACTGTAAATACTTTAATGCAGTTCGCTCTGAAGGACTTTCTTTAACCATTCCCTGCTTCCATCTGAAACCAATCTAAAACACTCACAACACTGCCTATAAAAGCACCAGGCTGTTTTTAAACCTACAGAGGCTTACACTGACCACTCAAACAGCACTGATGTAAAGTAAACAATAAGAGAGACATTCAATGCTTACTTGCTTTTATGATTGTTATTTCTGTTCCAAAGGGCAGAGACTCATATTCTTTATGCTCGTCGGTGAAGAAAGTGCTTCCAGTTGATGTGGACACTGTTTTTTTATTCCTATTTTATTTCAGTTGCTACAGACAATGTTCAAGTTTAATTATCATTAGTGTTTTATTGCTATTATTTTCATGTAAGCTTTTTTATTGTTTCTTATGTAAGCTCATAATACATTGCAGGAAATATTTAAAAGGATAGTTCACTCAAAAATGAAAATAATCTCACACTCGAGTGGTTCTAAACATTTATGAATTTCTTTCTTCTGTTGAACACAAATAATATTCTGAAGAATGCTGAAAAAAGCAGCAAGTGACATCCAAAAAAAAAAAAAAAACCTCAGACTGGTTTGGAACAAGTGGAGGATGAGAAAATAATGACAGAAATATATTTCCGGGGTGAATTTTGTCTTTAAGGTGGATGTTGGTATCATGAAATGTTACTGAATTATTTACTGGGCTAAAGAGTTTAATTATCATACGAATCATAGACCAAAATGCTAAAACCAATGAGTACTTTGTCAAAAATCATACTTCCAGGTCAGAACTTTCACATTAGGTTTAGTTAGTTTGTTTGTTTGTTTGTTTTTGTTTCTCTTGCTGGAAAATGGCTCCAAAGCAATGTGTTTTTGGTTGTAAAGGGAAGTTGGCCTTGTTTACCCATAGTTGATTGAACAGTTTTACACATTAGTTTTAATACTTCATTTGACCACCTGAATGAGCTTTTTTTTTAATGTGACCTTTTATATTTTCATGGCAATGCATCTGGTGTATGACATGACATTCTAGAGCCCCATGCGCTGCAGTAGAAAGATTATAAACTTCTGAACTTCTGGATTTAGTCAGTTCACCAACTTCTCTCACAATACATGAATGTCGATTTAGATAAAATATAGATTTTTAACTTGTATGTAAACATTGTGTATCGGGTTTAAGTAAATAATTGTCATGGTATTGTAACTTTTCATTATCTTACCCGAAGAAGTCACGTTTAAAAGGTTAACCACTAGGATTTAAAGTGAAATACCAATACCAGCAAATATTTGCTCTATGCATATATATATATATAGAGAGAGAGCAAATATTTGCTGGTATTGGTATTAAATATATATAGATATAAAAAACATATATATATATGTTTTATTTATTAGAAAGAAAATATGGTAAATTAAAGAATATTCTACTAAAAAATAAAGTTAAGAAACCCTTAATATCTTTGAAACTCTCAAAATTAAAAATAATAAGAATAAATGTCTTAGCTGTTGTATGATGGTCTTTTCCTTAAGTTAAGCATCAAAAAATTTTAATTAAATAAAAAAAAAACAAAAAAAAACTGGTCACTGATTCGGAGTAAAAGAAAAAAAAAATGAGTGCGTTGAAATATGTTGATCTACTTTTTCATTGATTTAACTACTTGCAGATAATTGAGGAAGGAAACTTCATAATGATGGTATCCAAAATGTCAAATCTTATTCAGACTATCTGGGCAATAAGAAAGTACTTACAGCAAAAGAAAACACCAAAAACAAAGAGACCTGTTTCTAATTGGTCTGTCTCTAAAAGGATGCATACAATATAGAACCGTCAGCACTGGACCTGGTTGAAACCCATACTATTGGGAGAGTGAATCATTACTGACATCACAGGGGCGGATACTTTCACTTTTCACTGCTACAGCCTCTTGCCTCGTTACGTGTTCAAACCAAACTAAGATCAGAATCAGCGCCGTGTTTCTTTTGGCAGGTTTTTGTCCTTCATACATGTTGACAGATCGAGTTGATCAACTTGAAAAGGAAATATATCTTGACAATCCACACAGACGTGACTTAGTAAAGCATGTCATGTATCATTTTAATTGTTGCATAAGTCTGAATGTAAATCCCCTCGTCAGGCAGTGCTGGAGCAGCGTGTGGACCAAAGCGCATTGAACGAAATGTATTAACAAAAGAAAAATACACAACTTGAGACACTTAAATGCTTGTATTTGTTGTATTTGTGCCAGCTCTGTGATGCACATCCACAACTTCATGCATTGGGTTAAATTAGGCTGTCCAGTCTCCGTGTTTAGTCCATTACAATCATGTTTGAAACCCAGACAGGCAGTCAGGCAGTGTAATACAGAGAGTTAATCAAAGCGCATCAAAAGATCGGTAATTAGAGGAGAAAAAAGAAAGATAGAATAAATGTATATACTTTTATATTAGACACACATCTGATGCTTGTATTTGCAGCAGCTCCACGCCCACAACTTCAAGCATTGGGTTAAATTACGCTTTCCAGTCTCCGCGTTCACACCTTCCATTGTACTGAGAGAGCGGAATCAACCCCGTGACGTCAGACACAGTGACATTCTAAAATGGCGGCGCCCTAGGTTTAAAATCTATAGTAAAACATGCCGTTTTTCTGCTAAATTATTAAATTAATCGAGTTTGTTTAATTTTTTTTTTTTATTAAAAAGGTAAAGTGCTTAATTTCCCTTTTAAAACCAATACATGACCCTTTTTAATGTATAATAGGGGCTCTTTAAAAAAGACTACATTGTAATAATCACATGGCAATAACATTGTAATAATATTTAAAATATAAACTATTTTACAATGCAAAGCTGCATATTTCTAACCAAATAAATTCAGTCATTAGGATAAGATACTTCTTTCATTTGCATTAGAAATCTTATCAATCCGAACATTTGAACAAAACATGTGGACCAACTCAGGCCCCATTTACACTAATGCGTTTTCGTTTTGAAACGGCGTTTTAGATCAAAAACGATCCGCATCCACACTAGCGTTTCATCTAGCGTTTCTAAACAAATCTCCGTCCACACTACTCCACCAAAAATGTATATCACGTATAAACAGGAAGCATGTGTCTTGCTCGGCATTTGGTTATTGTTAGTCAACAAACGCTGGTTGAACGATGAATGCGAGCGATTAGCGAGTGCTCGAACAATAGCTTGCCTCTTGCGATATATGCAGCTGCTGTAGTAAAAAAGGCAGAGTTAAACTGCACAATGGCGCCTAAAATGGACAATAGTGCAAACAACGCTCACATTTCTGTGTCCATTTTGTTGTTTACAGTGAAGGCTGGTCTACCGTCTTCTGGTAGCATTAAAGTCATGTGATAGGGGCTTGACGAATAAGGGAAGGATACGCAATTATCCAAAAGCCCCAATCAGGCAGCAAATCTCAGCAGCCACGCCTCCGTTTTCAGATGTCTCCATTTTCCCCAATTCACACTGAGATGGAGCAGCAGCATTTTTAGAATGAAAACGGCCTCTCCAGCGTTTTCAAAATGCTCCGTTTTTGGGGCTCGAAAACTCTGGCGTAGTGTGAACGGATGGCGTAACCGTAGCAAAACCTATGCATTTTAAAACGAAAATGCATTAGTGTAAACAGGGCCTCATATTCTATTTAAGCTGAAAATTTTGATTTTTGGGGGACTGAACTAATCCCTTAGGTACACCCAAATGAACCATTCATCATGCCATTGTTAGGCTAATCCATATCATTATATATTAGACACCCTTGGCGTATTCACCTTAGCAGCTGAAGAGGAGAATCATAGTAAACGTAATGGCCCACAAATGAAAAGATGAAAGCATTTAGTTGACACCCACTGAGTTACACCCCCTAGTGTGTGGAGGAATCTATTAAGACCTTGAAGTGGACACTCCTCTTTAATGTTGTACCTTGAAAACAAAGCTATTCAATCTCCCTGTGCCCTGATTCAATAAAGCCCCCAGCTGTCCTAGATCCAAAGGGGAGAAAGACCTTATTGTACGTGTCTTTGGTGAGCATACACCTTGGTCAATGCTCTTTCCTCCAGAGAATGGAGGTCTGCCATCGACCAGTCACATCTGAACAGACAAGCCAAATCTGTACAGTCCCTTCCTACAAAAAAATGTGTGGTTATAAAGCTTGACAATTGGCTATTTCAACCAGAAGGCGGGACTTCTTTAAACTTTACTGAGAGCATTGCACTTGTCGCTAAACATAGTAATGCAAGTGAACTGTCTTTGTATCCCGATAGTCTTTACAGTGATGTAATGCAATTCATAATGTAAACCAGTGGAAGACACTCATGAATTATGAGCTACAGACACAACAATAAATTAAAACATATATGTGTATATAGCTGGGTTTCCATCACCCTGCATTAATGCACATTTGGAATATATCAAACAAGTGATGTAAACACCCAATATTGAATATAAATCCCTTAATAATAAAAAAAATAATAATAAATATATATATATATATAT
>CAIGQZ010001206.1:8084818-8124745 GCA_903798205.1 Danio tinwini
ATATATATAACAATTAAAAATGGCACACACTTGAGGTGGTTTTAGACTTGTGTGAAGAGGTTTTAATGAAATTACCCTAATAAGCCCTAATGTCAAATAAACTTTGATTTAGCAATTGTTTACTGATGGTTACTAGGTTACCAATACTATGAAGAGCCACTCTAACAACTTGATGGAAATGCACCTAATTTTATTTTATTTTTTTTACAATTTTTTGAATAATTTGTTTTAATTAGAATGAATACCAGGCTATTAAAAGCTAAATTCCAGCAAAACATTTCTGTGATGTGGTGAGAGTGCCATAAACATGCCACCCACAGAAAATTTAAGAATACGACCTAGATTGAAAGCAGAGAAAGACCTTATCGTAGGGGTTTCTGTCATCCTGCGCTCAAAAAATATTTTTTGCTGCTTATTCAAACTACTTATTTAAAATGAGCTGAATCAACACTTTTTTTGGAACAGCTTAATTGTGTAATGTTCAGTCCGTTTAAATTAGCAAAAACAAATAAGTTAACTTGTTTGATTTGTGTTGGGACAACATGAAGGAATTGTGTAGAACCCAACATTTTTACAGCATGTGTTAATGTGCATTTTGAATTATCACTAGTGAAACAAGTCATGTAAATGGCAAATTTTGAATATAAATCCCTTTATTTGGAAAAAAAAGTTTTTTTACGCTCACTTGAGGTGGTTCTGCACTTGTGCGGGTTTAAGGGTTTAATGCTGATAACCCTAATAAGACCTAATGCCAAACAAACTCCTATTTAGCGAATGTTACACCCACATGACTAATCAGCTGTCTCCATTTTGCTTGCCTTGTTTACTAATGGTTACTAGGTTACCAATTCTACAGTGAGCCACTTTAACGACTTGATGGAAATGCACCTAATTTGCATTTGGGACTTTTTTTTATATATATTTGGAATTGTTTACTTCATGTTAAGATGAAAACCTGATTATTGAAAGTCTTTACAGTAATGTAATGCAGTTTATGACTTAATCAAATGGAAGACACTCATGAATCATGAGCTACAAGCTCAACAATACATTAAAACATATATAATCAAGTGTATATATATATATATATATATATATATATATATATATATATATATATGTGTGTGTGTGTGTGTGTGTGTGTGTGTGTGTGTGTGTATTCTATCACCCTGAGCTCAAAAATAATTGTTGCTGCTTATTCAAACTACTTATTTGAAATTAGCTGAATCAACACTTTTTTGGAACAACTTCATTGTTTTATGTTCAATCCATTTAAATTAGAAAAAAAAAAAACTAATAAGTAAACTTATTTAATTTGTGTTGGGAAAACATAAAGAAGTTGTGTAGAACCCAACATTTTTACAGTGTGTGTTAATGTGCATTTCAAATTAACACTAGTGAAACAAGTGATGCAAATACCAAATTTTGAATGTAAATCACTTTATTCGAACAATGAAGTTGTTTTTTGGAACAAAAACATATTAAAGGTGCTACAATATATTAAAACATATAGAATAAATAATGTGTCAATGCACACTTATTGAAAGCTGAATTCCAGCAAACTTTCTGTGATATGGTAAAAGTGCCATAAATTTGCCACCCACAAAATATTACAGGATCCTGATAATTTATTCTATATAAAAAGCAGAAAAAGAGTTTATTGTATGAGTCTTTGGCAAGCAAACACCTCAGTCAATGCTCTTTCCTCCAGAGATCAGAGGTCTGCCATCGACCAGTCACATCCAAACAGATACATCCGAATCTGTACAGACCCTTCCCCAAAAAAAATGTGTGGCTAAAATAATTGACAATTGGATAAGTCAACCAGAAAGTGGGACTTCTTTCACTGTGGCGGCCTTACTGAGAGTGTTGCACTTTCCCTCATTCAAAGTAATGCAAGTGAACTGTCTTTGTTAACCTATAGTCTTTACAGTGATGTAATGCAGTTCATAACATAAACAAATGGAAGACACTCCTGAATCATGAGCTACAGGTGCTACAATATATTAAAACATATAGAATAAATAATGTGTCAATGCACACTTTGAATTGTCGCTGGTGGAACAAGTGATGTAAACACTCAATTTAAAATAAAACGTTTAATTAAATAATCCCTTAGTTTTGAAAAAAAAAAGCTCACTTAAGGTAGTTTGGACTTTCGAAAAAGAATAAACAAAGATTTTTTTTTTACACGTACATTACACCACAAATGACTAATCGGCTGTCTCCATTATGCTTGCATTGTTTACTGATAGTTACTTGGTTACCAATACTACAGTGAGCCTCTCTACGGGGGCGTTTACATCAGATGCGGCTTGCGCAAATAGATTGTACTATTTGCACTTAATTTGACACCTGAACAATTCAGTAGTATCTGGATGCAGCCTTTATGATGCAAGCTGAGATTGCATCGCTCAGAGATGCAATGTCAGACACTATGCACTCAATGGAGCTAGTGACGTTTCTGTAAGGGGTTGGGTTAGAGGTAGGGTTAGGAGAGCACATTAAAAAGCATTGGATGCAGCCAGACCCCTCTCGAACAATTTAGGTTAACTCACATCCGCTTTATTCACATGTGAAATCCATTCACAATAGACACAGAATCACATCATGGGTGAGGCATCTTTCTGTCTGATTCCAGTTTCTTTTGCTAAATTGCTAACATGGATTTTACAGAGAGGCTAGCTGTGCTTTATGTGCTTTAGGGAAGCTATAAACAGCATCCATTCGTATCATCAGATCCAATCGATCCATCAGATCCTCCAGAAGTGCACCACTCCAGAAACTCCTCCAGAAGCTGTGCCTGGATGACGGCTGCATTCAGTGGTGCTTCCAACTAAGACAGTTTCAGTTTGATGAGCTGTTGTCCTGTGTCATGTTGTGTTGTGTCATGGATTTCCTCTCAGGACACCAACTACAGGTGCTACATTATAATCACGCCCGTACTAGCAAGCTCCTAATTGGTTAAAGAGCCCCTATTATGGGTTTTTGAAAATGAGCTTCATTTTATTTCTTCAAGTGAATGAAAACATCCAGCGAGGTTAAAATCTGAAAGTGCAGCATGTTTAAAACTATTGATTCTTTAGCGAAATAGTTGACTCAAGAGTCGAATAAATGAATCGAGTTGGGTTATGATCTTTTGATTGATCGCATCGACGTCGACATGGTACATCACCAAATATGTAGTTCCAGTTCTGGTAAAATGTAAACGTGCTTTCCCACACACTGGAGAAGCGCGGGGGATCACGGGACTGATCATGACGCAAAGATGACGACCACTGACAGATAGAGATTCGGCTGCAGGGAATAAAGGGTTCAAGTTCATTTTCACAACAATACCACAGTATAGCCAACCTAGTGCTTTGTTTGATCCTGTCGTTTTTCTGAAGATTGATACAATAACCTTCGCTGCAACGTGGGATTCACCGGCTGTTTGCTATTAAAAGAGCAGCAGAGACTATGGGACTTTGTCAGACTTTGACAGGGACTTTGTCAGTAGCTTTTACAGTTCAAATAGAGCAGTTTCTTCTTCTTCCAGATCGTAACATGTAAGTGTCATTAAAATTGTTGCCTTGTTTTGTGTAGTTTGCGATACATGTGTTTAAGTGTGTGTTATAAGTTGAAATGACCCCGCACGGCTTGAAATCACGTATCTATTATAGATCAGTGCTTGTACTGTACCTCTCAGGTTAAGTCTGTATGGGGCTGTAACTTATCGCATCCAAAACCATGTTAAAAACATAACACTGATGGTACTATCAGCTACCATCAGCTGTTCCTCACTCGCATGGCGCGGCCAATTTTCTAAATAGTTCAACTTTAGCTACTGTGTGGATTAATACTGTGATTAATAGTGTGTCGTTATTACTTGGGATTAGGTTTAAGAATAGAGTAATATGCTGGTGTTTAACTGCATTGCTTTATTGCATTCCTGCATTGGGCTCTCAAAATACTTTCTGATACTTCATACTGTAGCCGTGGTGGGTATATTTCTCTGTCTTGTGCTGAACATAGTTGACCAATCACAACAGACTGGGACATCGTTTCAATCAGCGCAGATTAGCTTTGCGCTAAGGAAGGGTTTAAGAACAAATTAATCACTGAACGATTCAAATGGGAGTCGTTGAGATAATTCGGCAAAAATGAATGCATATTTGGCTTAGTAGGTAGTGCTGTCGCCTCACAGCAAGAAGTCGCTGGGTCGCAGGTTCGAGCCTCGGCTGGGTCAGTTGGCGTTTCTGTGTGGAGTTTGCATGTTCTCCCTACATTCACGTGGGTTTCCTCCAGGTGCTCTGGTTTCCCCCACAGTCCAAAGACATGCGGTACTGGTGAATTAGGTAGGCTAAATTGTCCGTAGTGTATGAGTGTGAATGAGATGAATTGCGGCTGGAAGGGCATCCACTGCGTAAAACACATGCTGGATAAGTTGGCGGTTCATTCCACTGTGGCGACCCCAGATTAATAAAGGAACTAAGCCGAAAAGAAAATTAATGAATGAATGCATATTATAAGACAATGAGTGTTATTTGACCTTGCTCGCATATCAGCATGTTGTTGGAGACCCCCAAAACCAAAATATGACCTTTTTTAATGCAAAATAGGGGCTCTTTAACAAGACATGAACGGAATCACATTGTAAGCACACCAAAAGCCCAAAACATTTAATTTGCACTGTGTCATTTGATGTGCGTCATTTGCGTGAATAGCACCGCTGGATGTCTAATCATGTCGACATTTACTTAACATATAAATCACTCGCGCTGATTTATCTCTGTCTGGTGTAAATGTACCACAACAACTTGATGGAAATACACCTAATTTGCATTTGGGATTTATTATTATTATTATTATTATGATTATTATTATTATTATTATTATGATTATGATTATTATTATTATTATTATTATTATTATTATTATTATTATTATTATTTTAATATTTGAAAGAATCAATGAATAATTATTTCACATTAGAATGAAAACCTAGCTATTGAAAGCTATTTAATTACTCCTAAAACTTTCTGTGATGTGATGCCACGTCCAGAATTTTAAGGGATCCTGATCATCCGTCCTAGATCAAAAGCAGAGAAAGTCCTTATGGTACATGTCTTTGGCGAGCAGACACCACAGTCAGAGAATGGAAGTCTGCTGTCGACCAGTCACATCCGAACAGAAGCAGGACATTGTGTCTCATCAGCAGCCTTGTCAATCAAAGTCCACATGATTGCTTTTCGGCATTTGAGGGAGTCAAGCGAAACAACGCTCACCTGCTGACTAGAGTTTGGTTGGTCAGCAGTAATTTGCATCAGGTAAAAAAAAAAAGACTCTAAATCTGTGTGCAGCTGATGGTCAGTCCAATTCCTGATGATCAAGAATGTCTGTAAGGAGATTTGACTCCAGTGGGGTTTTCAGATAAAAGCCCGGCGAGCTCTGTTGAATTTGCAAAATATGTTCACAGTCCTTTGACTCGAAATGTCCGTATAAATGTGTGTTCTGCAATTGGTTGATTTAGCACTTCTATAGGCAGCATGAGACGGATCAGCACAGTGCAAACTGATATGAACTCTATAGGAAATCCATGAGAGCTGACAGTGATTGGTGGTGATGGTACTCCGGGGAAGCATTAATGAAGCCTCGCTCAACTACTGTATGTGGGTCAGATCAGAGGAATCTCTCATTTTTATTCACCTGGCTAATTAAAGGCTAGCTGGAAGTACATTTCTGAAATGCAGTTTCGCAAAACATGCTGACATTGGAGACCACCGTTTTTGCTCTGACAACTTTTGATGCAAAGATTTATCTCAAAGTTTCTTTTTTAAATAGTTTAAAACAATACATTGTATTAGAAACTTAAAATGTTTATGCTTCTCCCCCCTAAAGTTTCCATAGATTTATTTTACAAGGTGCCATAATCAAAGTCTGTTCACTTGGTGGCCATATTTGCAATGACTAATACGAGTATGCGTACAAAACCTGAATGGGGATATTCTAATTGCAATATCAACCGCTTACTGAACTCACATTTAAAGGTGATGCATTTAAGTTTTTGACTCTTCTAAAGCTAAAAATACCATAATATCTTTAAATGAGATAAATAAGAAACATGTAAGTAAACCTACACTACCTGACAAAAGTCTTGTCGCCTATCCAGGTTTTAGGAACAACAAATTATAACTTGACTTCTAGTTGATCATTTGGTATCAGAAGTGGCTTATATCAAAGGTAAAGGCCTTTAGATTAAGCTTATTTTACCAAAATAAAATATGATCAAGCCTTGCTTTTTAATTATTTAAGACATTAAGGTCTGACTTTGCTTAGACAAAGGTGTTGTCACTTAACATAAAAAATGTACAGTATAGCATATAAAGTCATGGTGCAGTGGGAAAATTATTAATATTGTGTGATTCCTATAGCTTGAAGAACTGCATCCATACATCTCTGCAATGACTCAAATAACTTAATAATAAAGTCATCTAGAATGACAAAAAAAGTGTTCTTGCAGGACTCCCAGAGTTGCTCAATAATGTTCATGTCTGGTGACTGGGCTGGCCAATCCTGGAGCACTTTAACCTTTTTTGCTTTCAGGAACTTTGATGTGGAAACTGAAGTATGAGAAGGAGAGATAGCCTGCTGAAGAATTTACCCTCTCCTGTGGTTTGTAACGTAATGGGCAGCACACGTGCCTTGATACCTCAGGCTGTTGATGTTGCCATCCACTCTGCAGATCTCTTGCATGCCCCTATACTGAATGTAACCCTAAACCATGATTTTTGCTTCACAAAACTTGACTGATTTCTGTGAGAATCTTGGGTCCATGTGGGTTCCAATAGGTCTTCTGCAGTATTTGTGATGATTGGGACGCAGTTCAACAGATGATTCATCTGAAAAGTCTACCTTCTGCCACCTAACTGAATTATCAACTGGAAGTCAAGTTATGATTTGTTGCTCTTACAGCTGGGATCGATGACAAGACTTTTGTCAGGTAGTGAACTTGAAAAAAAGTTAAGATGATACAGTCAGTTATTCCTCTTTGAAAAAGGGCGTTCCATGTCTGAATATCAGTCTTTACTTGCGTTTTACTATGCGCCTTTACTATGCTAGTTATATTTGAAATAAAAGAGTAAATTGGGATATAAGACCAATGACTATAAAATATGGACGTCACGACAGCGCCATTTTCCATTAAACGATGTGTAGGAAAAAACACCTCATGACGGGCACAAACTGTTCGCAAAAGACTGCTGAAATTGGAGCCTGGGCATGCGCAGAAGGACTGCCTGATGGAGCCAGAGGTGGAGCTGCGGAATCGAACTTCCAACCAAACGCTTGTACATCAAATCAACCACGCCCCCCGAACTTCTCACTTGACCGCTGGTGTCTGCGCTATAACAAAGGCTCACTAATTTACACTTTGCGTTTACATAGTGTTTGTAAATAGCCTGTGTTTGCTGTTTTATCAACACAAATGGTTGTAATAGCGTTAACAAAGGTGAGGTTTTATATAATGAAGATTTAATCGCGCCAGCTCTGGGCCACAATGCACATTACTTGCAGCTCGGATGGGGCAGCGTCGGCTTCAGCGTCGATTCACTCGGGCCGGATGCCTATGGACTTACTCATGGGTATCAGCAAACTGATAAAGCCCTGACCTTACCAAATATACAATGATCCACCAGATCCTGTATGTCAGAAACTACTGCTGAACTTATTTTATTATGGTAAAATAACACAGAAATCGAATAATAACACTTCAGTCTCCTGCCGAAGCTCCAACGTCTTCTTTGAGAAACTATCAATCACAGCTGTCAATCACGATGACACGCCCAGCATACAAAAATGAAGATCTGCACCTATATTAGCACGATAACCAGTGCCTTAACTGACCAGAACCATCTTTCGGAACATTTTATTGCAAGTGTAATAATTTTGTTTTATTGGTCCCATATTTCCTTCATTAACACGGAGGAGGCGGGCTTTATGACTTGTATTGCAGCCAGCCCCCAGGGGGCGATCTAATGGCCGAGACCTTCACTCAAAAGCAGACGTGCGGCACACTTTTATGAGACATAAAAGCATTGGTTTCAGTTACCAAAAGAACTACACTTATTTATAGATCTGCACAAAATAACAACAACAATTTACTACAACTGTATTATTTACTATAACTTGCCAACGAAAAGTAAATTTTCCACAATTTATTTTACGCATAGCTCTTTAGTTACAAAAATCTCCAAAATGTCCCCATTCTCCTCTTATTTTCTCCATCTCTAGCTGCGTTTACATTCTCTCTGTCTCTGCTGGTGCTTCCAAGGAATCTCATGCCCCTGTGATAGATGATCTAAAGGTAGCTCCTCCGACTTTGAAGAACTTGATCAGATCTCAAGATGGAGCCTCCAGCAAGCCGAGAGGCAATTCCATCGATAACCATCTGAGGGTACACATAGGCTACAGCAGGGATATGGCTATCACCTGTGATCCAAGCGAAATAGGCTTCCCGCATTGTTAGACTGAGTCCAAGACGGTGCAACTTCTTATCTCTAGAAAATACTTTACTAGACAGCAAAGAATAAAGCAAACTTTGTTCTTAAATAAATTATACCTCTAAATTATATAATTGGTTGATGGTGTACAAAAATCTAATAATAATAATAATAATAATAATAATAATAATAATAATAATGGCGGCACGGTGGCTCAGTTGTTAGCATTGTCGCCTAAAAGCAAAAAGGTCATTGGTTCGAGTCAACCAGTTGGGATTTCTGTGTGGAGTTTGCATGTTCTCCCATGTTTGTGTGGGTTTCCCCTACAGTCCAAAGACATGCAGTGTAAGTGAATTGGATAACCAAAATTGGCTGTAGTATATGAGTGTGTGTGAATTAGTGTGTATGGGTGTTTTCCAGTACTGGGTTGCGGCTGAAAGGGCAACTGCTGCGTAAAACAAATGCCGGAATAGTTCATCAATAGTTCAATAGTTCATTCCGCTGTGGTGACCCCTAACAAATAAGGCACTAAGCCAAAGGAAAATTAATTAATTAATAATAATAATAATAATAATAATAATAATAATAATAATAACTTTAACAAACAACATTGTAGTGTGTAATTTATGTGCATCTGACTTTAAACCTACATTTACATTTACTGTTTTGTTATCCATGAGGACAATAGAAGTAATTAAAGTAAATAAAAAAAATGCATTGTAAATATTATACCATTTACAGTTGAGGGCAAAATTAGAATTCCTCCTGTGGTTATAGTCCTCCAAATAGTTTCTTTTTTAAATACTTCCCAAAGTTCTGTCACCTAGCAAATAAAAATTTAACACATTCTAATAATTTAAATTTCTAATAAATAAACAGAGAGAGAGAGAGAGAGAGAGAGAGAGAGAGAGAGAGAGAGAGAGAGAGAGAGAGAGAGAGAGAGAGAGAGAGAGAGAGAGAGAGAGAGAGAGAGAGAGAGAGAGAGAGAGAGAGAGAGAGAGAGAAAGAGAGAGAGAGAGAGAGAGAGAGAGAGAGAGAGAGAAAGAGGGAAGAGAGATCTAATATAGTGAAAGTATCGTTCCTTAACTTGAGTTTGATAAATGGCATCTAAACTGTGTGTTTGGGAAAGATAATAGACAATAGCTAACTAGTGCCACTAGTGTTAAGGAGTTTCCCTTAACTTAGCTGAAAATGAGGTCTGATGTAACTTTTTATTTTCACTCTTCATTCAGAACAGACCTTCAGGTCATTCAGAAGGCGGTGAAATTATAAATTTGTGTCGCTTTCTATTCGCTGATAAGATATACAGCTAGGTACACAACACGACTCAGGTGATATTTCCGGGTTTCTTCTCACCGCAGCCTCAATTTTGCTTTTTAAATTGCAGCCACATGAAATCAGTCTATAGTGTCCCTTTTACTATACTGGGGCATTAGGACTCACACAGACCACAGGTTGAGCACCCCCTGCTGGCCTCACTTGTACCACTTCCAACCTAGTTAGGCTCAGCCCTGCTTATCTTCAATGAAAAACCAGTCTTGAGGCGTACTCACACTATGCTATCCGAACCATGCCCAGGCCTGTTTTCCAGATCGTTTGAGTAGTGTGAGTGCTCTGAATCGGGCTCAGGCACGGTTCACTAGGGTGGCCCTGGCCCAGTTGGAAGAGGTGGGCCTGAGTATGTTTCACATGCCTGAGCCCGAAACTGAAAGCCAGACGTGACTTTTAAGGAACTGTTTGATTTGGATTAATTAATCAGTCTTACTGTTCAATGAACGCAAACTGTCGTAGTTTATTAAAGACACAAACCCCTCACTGCACGACAGCTGCGCCTTCAGCAAACCTCCTAATTCCTGCAGCACGAGGATTTTATGACTGTTTATGAGTGTCAAAAGTGGCTGATCTGTTCGGCAAAATATTAGACTGCGTGTCACTGCATATCAAACGACTTAAACGATATAACTAAATAAATCTTCACTGTGCTGAGCGAGAGCGCTTACTGAACAGCGCATCATCAATGACATAAGCATGCCCAGGCTCGAATGTAATGTGAGTGCGGGCCGTTGAGGGAGACAGGAGGGGGGACAAGCGTGCTTTGGCCCGGTTCAAGGCAACTGTACATAGTGTGAGTACGCCCTTGGGCTGCAGAGTGATATGGCTGTGGCTATGGTTAAATTATTTCTGAAGTCATAGTACATACTGTAGTACAGTAGAAAGAACTGTTGGTGTTTTAAAACCGCAGTGGTTTACATTCTTTTTGGGGTTTTTTGGTTTGTTTTTGCTAAGTTTTGCTAATTTTCCCAATGAACATATAGATGAAAAGCTTTGCGTAAGTCTTTTTTTTTCAGCTTAATAACTTCTCTTCTGCAGTGTGCATAAAATCGCAGGATGAGGAAAGTGATAGTAACCTACGACCATGCATTATTTATGATCACAAGCCATTCAACATTAGATTAAACCGAGGGTGGATTGGCATGGAATTAAATGTTGTAATCCTTTGGCACATTTAAATGCTGATTCTTAATCTGAACGGGATTCAGACCCAATTCATTCCCATGGAAACACTGACACCTAGCTTTGCATTTGTCATGTCAGCTTAGATATGTTTCTCCTTGAATGCACATTTCACGACTGGAACCATCTCTCCTTTGCCATACATGCAAATCAACTCTTATAGTTTATACGCATTTGAATGTGTAGTATCGTCTACACTAGTTTTTTTTTTTTTTTGTGAAGTGACTGTTGCTGTCTAAAATATATTTAATTAAATGTAAGTCTTTTTTAACAAAGAGGAGACAAATTAGCCAGTGTTATGAGATAAAATACACACAGGCAGCATTAGAACGCATGCAGAATTTGCATCGCAAAGGTGGTGTGTTTTGAAAATGTCATTTTTCATTGGTGGCATATTTTGTCGGCCTACGTAATGCCTTTACAATACAAACCCCCTAATTGATTTGGACACCAATTAACCTTGCTTATTTACTCTGTGAATAATTTTCCCTCAGAACGAAACACTGGTGTACGGGTTGTTCAAAAAAAGCCTCCAGTATATGAGCAATTCCTGCTCGTTTATTAGTTCTCTCATCAGGTAAAAAGAGAGTGGAATGCAAACCACTGGCGCTTCAGTGTAATTGTTCACCCTCTTGTCTCTGACTTTTATGATTCATGCCAATTTCTAAACAAAAGATGCATTTTATGGTGCGTCATGTTCTATGGAGAGGTCGCTGTGCTCCACAAACCTCGCAGAGAGCTGGCGTGCTCTGGGTCAATGGCAACAATGCGTGCATATCAAGTTATTGTGGAGTCTTGTGTGACTGTAATACAAATGACTGCCAGTTCAGAAAGAATCGCAGGCTTTCAGTCCTATGCCAAGGCTGTTCTGGTTTTGTACATCCTCATTCTTTCAGATATGGAGAGATGTAGTTATCTAGTATGTGCCATATAGTTCCAGACTTTCACAAGAATTAGAATCAGAATCAGTTTTATTGCCAAGTGTGCTTCACACACACAAGGAATTTGTTTTGGCTACAGAAGCTTCCAGTGTACATAAAGTGACAACACAAAACAAATATGAAAAAAAGACGATAAACATTAAACATTAGACAGAGATGCAGTTAGTCAAAGGATCTGAATGTTGAGTTGTATGTCCAGATTTGTCATAAATATACAGGCTATAAGGTGCTGTGTACAAATGCGTGTGAGAAAGTATTGCATTGTATATTGTTATAAGGTGCTGTGTACAAGTGCATATGAAAACGTAGTGCACATTTGTTGCACAGTAGGGGAATATTTAACTGTTCATGAGGTAGATGGCCTAAGGAAAGAAACTTTCCCTGTGTCTGGCTGTTTTTGTGCTTGGTCAAAACAGACAGAAAGTGTGCTGGGTGCGAGGCGCCCAAAGTGATTTTACTCACTCTGGAAGAGTACAGTTCTTGAAATGTAGGAAGGGTATTGCCAGTGATTTGTTCAGCAGTCCAGACTATTCGCTGTAGTCTACGGAGATCGGTTTTGGCAGCTGAGCTGAACCAGACAGTGATTGAAGTGCAGAGGATGGACTGGTCGACAGCTGAGTAGAACTGTACGAGCAGCTCCTGTGGCAGGTTGAATAAATCCCTTAATATACAATTTGTAGTGGTGCTCATACATTTTTGGTGGGTGCTCCTAAATTTTTTCTGGTGCTCCTACATTTTTAATGATGGGAACAGCGGTGCTACCTATACAAAAAAAGTTAATTTCGAGCCCTGTGTAGGGTATAATGCAGTCCCATGTTAACTGCATCATCCACAGACCGGTTTGCTCTATAGGCAAACTGCAGGGGGTCCAGCAAAGGTCCAGTGATGTCCTTCAGATAAGCTAGCACCAGTCTTTTGAATGACTTCATGGCCACATATATAATAAGGCAACAGGTCTGTAGTCATTGAGTCTTGTGATCTTTGGGATTTAGGAAAGTCTAAAATGCAGAATAAAAAAAAAATCTATATAGTTGCAGTATGTCAAGCTGTTTTTGTGTGTGTCTATATAGTGTAAGTAATGTATATTATGTCACACATACAGTTGAAGTCAGAATTATTAGCCCTCCTGTATATTTTTTCCACAATTTCTGTTTAACGGAAAGAAGATTTTTGCAACACATTTCAAAACATGATAGTTTTTATAATTATTATTTAATTATAATTATAATTATTATTATTATTTTTTTTTTTACTTTGCCATGATGACAGTACATAATATTTTTGCTTACTTTATTTTTTTCAAGATACTAGTATTCAGGTTAAAATCAAAATTTAAAGGCTTAACTATGCTAATTCAAATAAAATCTGATCACTTTTATTGTCACATCATCAGCAGCAGGTGTATCTCCAGACAAAATACAGACAAAAAGACAACGACATACTCTAAAAACTAAACAATATACTTTTTATAATGTTAACAAAAATATATAAAAAACAATAAATATGTGAAAGACAATAAATACGTAAAAAACACACATTACACACATGTAGACATAAATAGACAAGTACACAGTCAAAAAGGTGTACACAGTTTGACTGTTGGTGAATAATTATTGCAGGCAATATTAAGTGAGTCATTTTGTTATTATGCAAATTAGGGTAATTATGCATGTCATTGTATAAGATGATCTGTTCTGTAGACAATCGGGAAAAAATGCTTAAAGTGGTATTAAATGTTTTCTAAACTGATTTTATTCTAGCCAAAATAAAATAAATGAGACTTTCTCCAGAAGAAAAAAATATATTATCGGAAATACTGTTAAACATCATTTGGGAAATATTTATTTAAAAAATCCACAGGAGGGGTACTAATTCTGATTTCAACTGTACGTTTAGTGTCATACACAAATGAATTGAGTGTAGTTAACTCAAAATTTACTGAAAGTTAATTATACTCATTTGAAAAGAGTTTTGAACTCAGTGTTGAAGGTAATAAGTTAATTGAATGTCTCATTACTTCAGCTTAAATAGAGTAAGTTCACGGTTGGTTTGAGTTCTCTTCATTTATTGGGTTTTACTGTGCTCAAAATGATTTGTTTACTTGAATGAATTAAATTCACTCACAGTACTTATTAGGATAATTTTTTTTACTTAAATAGTTTGTTGCAGTCGGTTTCCTCAAATGGTTTGAGTTACCTTAACTTTTTAGGTTTTACAATGTATATGGAAACAATTTTGCATAATGACAATGGCATGCCACAGAAACAGGAAGAAGGTTACGTAAAGATGACATAAGGACATTGCCCATGTCCCCATTTTTCAAAAGGTCTATAAACATTTTTTTTTACATAAAATAAATGGGTTAGGGTTAAGGTTTAGGGTTAGGTTATACATTTAAAGGTGGGATTATGTGTAGATTTGGTAAGGGGTGATTTAAAAGTACAGTTTGTACAGTATAAAAAATATAATTATGGAATGTCTGCACAATTATTATTATTATTATTATTATTATTATTATTATTAGCAGTAGTAGTAGTAGTAGTAGTATCTATATACCTTTCAGTCTTTCCAGGAATTTGCAGGACTTTTTTAGAATTTTGCGGCCTAAAATGAGTTTTTCTTAAAGATTGCGACAATATTTGAGGCCTTATTCTGTGTTGATTTGCTGTAAAAAAATTATACCACAAACAAATGTTTTAATTATATATATTTTTTTATTACTCCTAGATCCATACACTGGGCTCTGTAACTTAAATTCAAAGGATACTGTATGCTTTAAAAAAATCTTATATCCATACATAAATTGTGTGTGCACAGCTCAAAGATCAAAATCCACTCAATCATTGCACAGGTACAGTTGTCTTTCATGAAGGCCATCCCAGTAATAAAACAATAAATTGTTGTTGTTTTTACATACAGTTGAAGTCAAAATTATGATTGATGATGTGATTTTTTTTTTTTTTTTAATATTTCTTTAACAGGGCAAAAAAAATCACAGTATTTCATATGTTATGTTTTTATTCTGGAGAAAATCTTTGTTTTATTTATGCTAGAATAAAAGCAGTTTTACAAAAAAAAAATGTTTTAAGGTCAATATTATTCACCCCCTTAAGCAATATTATTTTTTTTTAATGCCAACAGAACAAACCATCATTATACAAGGATTTGTCGCTAATGTGAATGCCTGCTCATGCGCTGCGCACACATGCTGCTTTATGATCTTGCTAGCGTGTGTGCTGTGAAAGAGGCGTGACACAATGCCTGTGTTATGTGCTGTGCTGAAAACAAGTTTGTATTTAAGTGATTTCACTCATCTCAAGTTTTCAGGGTCTTTCGCAGTAATTTTTGTAGGTAAATGCAACTTTGTATGTTTACTCATATTAAACATGCGCTCTCTTATCTTTCTGGTTTAATGCTGAGTTTCAGACCAGCGTAAAGGTATATACTGCCACCAACAATCATGATGTTTAAAATCATGGCTTAGCTAGGGTTGTTTGCATCCACCTGGCCTTTGTTTTGGCTGAATTAGTGTTGTGATAATGCCATAGGAAGCGCTTAGACCCTGAATTTGCAAGAAATCCGCGACATTTTGGTTGAGTTGAAGAGTTTGGTTGATTTTGTGATAAATTCATTTTTTGAAACGTAGATTGTCAAAGCCCCTTGACCTATATGAAGAAAACTGAATAAAATCTATATCCGGTTGTGGAAACATAGCAGCAAGTGTCACTGTTGAAAGACGATCCACTAAAGAGCAAAAGAACAATCAAGACAGAGGTACCAAAATTCCAACTGACAGAAGTAGTGTTACGGTCCGTTGCAGGGTTCAGAGGGGAAAAAGACAAAGAGCAGATCCAAACCCAGCATTTAAACATTTAATGGAAAAACTATGACAAAACAGAAAAAACTAAAACAAGGCAAAACAAACCAGGAGCACACAGACATCATAGGAGTAACACAAAATACAACAGACAACGAGAGAAGTACACAAACTGAAATATATAGTCCTTGAGATTAGTGTGAATGAGCCGCAGCTGTGAATGTGTGCGTGTCTTGATGATGATCAGCTGGAGCAGGTGAGCGTTTGTGTGTGTGGCATGACTGAATATGTAGTCCATTTGAGTCCGGATATGTAGTTATGTGAATGTGAGTGTGTATACTAGCGATCTCTGATTGAATGACCGTGACAAGTAGAGTGTAAACCTTTTGAAAAACCAGGCTCTGGCCAAACGTAAAGAGACAGAAATACTCTACCTAACTGTAGTCTAACTGTACAATCACACCGAAGGCAGCAAGAGCATCAAAGTTCACTCTGGCCACCCTGGCACCGCTGTCTGCCTTCACAGCTCCGGTGGCGAGAGCATCAAAATTCACTATATTGATCTCGTATTTTAAGGGGCCATTGCTGTATATCAGCAAATCACTTACATTCCCGCATACAAACCTGCTTTGTAGCGTGAAAATGTTGCACAATTTTAATCAAATTCATTTGCCAATGGAGGGTCAAGTTGATGCTTGTGGTGTGGCTTTGCTCCACTTATCTAATATATGTCCATATGTTTAAAATATTCGGAAGTTGTTATAGTTAGCAAGGGATTCCCGCTGAAAAATAAATAAATAAATATATACATAACATCAGTAACTCGCCAGTAGCTTTTTTAATATATGTCTCTGTAAGAAAACATTATAAATAACTGGAAATACGGTGACCGCAATATTAAACCCTTGGGAACAACTGTGGTCAGAACCAAAGTTTACAGGACTGTGTTCTCTGGACTCCTCTCAAGCAGTGGACTTAAACATTCCGATTGGTTGCCGCTGAACCGCGTCACAGCTCATTACCATAAAGTTGACTTGATTTCAACTCTCCTTGATGCCCACACCAGTATAGATGCGCTGTGCCGCTTCTCGCTGCTTATTGCCGCCAGCTCCCATCGAAAACGAATGACTTCCGGCTACTTTGATTCTCTCGCCGCTTTCGGTGTGAATGTACAATAAAACATCAGAGGGCTTGAGAATGATGAGCATCTTTTGTGGAGGAGTTGCAGGTCCAAGGTCTTGTGCACTTGAATCTTCGATGACCACAACAACTATCCGCTCTGTATACGGGCCAGATCCAAGATGATATGAACCTCAGAAAAAGGAGAAATAGACAGACTAACATGAGTATATCAGAATCAGAAAGAGCTTTATTGCCTGGTATGTTCACACATACGAGTAATTTGTTTTTGTGACAGAGCTTCTACAGTGCAACAGAATTACATACAGGACTAAAAAACAGATAATAAATATATTTTAAATAGTAGTGAATGCACAAATTGACAAGTGTATGTTCAGCTATATTACTATATACAACATTATATGTGCAGCTGTTATGTGCAAATTGGCATGTAAAGTGTGTTGTTAAATAAGTGTATGGGTGTATAAAAAGTGTATAGCAGGTAGTGATGTTGGTTCCACAATAATTATCATCAAGTGTTCATGAGATGGATTGCCTGAGGGAAGAAACTGAGGGAAGTTTCTGTGTCAGGCTGTTCTGGTGCGCAGTGCTCTGTAGTGTCGACCAGAAGGTAAAAGTTCAAAGAAGCAGTGTGCTGGGTGTGAGCGGTCCAGAGTGATTTTGGCAGCCCTTCTGCTCACTCTGGATAAGTACAGTTCTTGGAGAGTAGGGAGGGTTGTACCAATGATTCGCTCAGCAGTCCAAACTATTTGACGTAGTCTTCGGAGGTCGTATTTGGAAGCTGAGCTAAACCAGACAGTTATTGATGTGCAGATGACAGATTCAATGATGGAGGTGTAGAACTGTTTCAGCAGCTCCTTTGGCAGGTTGAACTTTCTCAGCTGACAAAGAAAGTACAGCCTCTGTTGAGCATTTTTGACAATGGAGTCAATGTGAGTGTCCCACTTTAGGTCTTGAGAGATGGTGGTGCCCAGGAACCTGAATGACTTGAATGGGGGGTTCTCCTGAAGTCTGAAGTCAACTATCATCTCCACTGTTTTGAGCGTGTTTAGCTCCAGGTTGTTGTGACTGTATCAGACAGCCAACTCCTTAACCTCCTGTCTGTAAGCAGACTCGTCGCCATCCTAAATTAGGCCGATAAATGTGGTGTCGTCTGCAAACTTTAGGAGCTTGACAGAGGAGTCTTTTGAAGTGCAGTCATTTGTGTACAGAGCAGTGGGGAGAGGACACAGCCCTGGGGGGCGCCAGTGCTGATTGTGCGGGTACTGAATGAAACTTTTCCCAGCTTCACCAGCTGCTGCCTGTCCGTTAGGAAGCTGTTGATCCACTGACAGACAGAGGTGGGCACGGAAAGCTCAGTTAATTTGGGCAGGAGAAGTTTTGGGATGATAGTGTTAAAAGCTGAGCTGAAGTCAACAAACAAGATCCTCACATAGGTCCCTGGTCTGGAAGGGGTGATAATGGTGATGTAAACAGCAGTTCTGAGTGGGTGTGTGTAACTGGCAGTAAAACTCATTCAGGTCGTTTGCAAGTCGTTGGTTGTCTACAGTGCTGGGGGATGGTGTTTTGTGGTTTGTAATGGTTTTCAAACTTTTCCACACAGATGCTGAGTCGCTGGAAGAGAACTGACTGCTTAGTTTCTTAGAATAGTTCCTTTTTGCGACTCTGATCTCCTTTTTCAGTGTATTTGGCCTGCTTATACAAGGCCCTCTCCCCATTCCTGTAAGCAACCTTCTTGGCCTGGCGTAGCTGTCTGAGTTTTACAGTGTACCATGGTTTGTCATTGTTGTATGTGAGTTGAGTCCAGGTAGGAATGCACACATCTTCACAGAAACTGACATAAGATGTTACAGTCTCTTTGAAGCTGCTGCAAACGGTTTGCTACAGCTCACAGACACTCCAATCTGTGAGATCGAAACAGGCTTGTAGATCCCGCTCTGTTTTATTAGTACATCTTTTCACAGATCTTAATACAGGTTTGGCTGTTTTCAGTTTCTGCCTGTAGGTTGGTATGAGATGAATCAAACAATGGTCAGAGTGCCCCAAAGCTGCTCGTTGGACAATGCGGTATGCATCCTTTATTGTGGTATAGCAGTGATCCAATATGTTACTGTCTCTTGTGGGACATGTAACATGCTGTCTATATTTTGGCAGTTCACGGGAGAGTTTTGCTTTGTTAAAATCCCCGAGAATGATTAAAACAGAGTCCGGGTGTTGTTGCTCTATCACCTTGATCTGATCAGCTAGATTCTGTATCGCCAGGCACGCATGCGCGTGCGGAGGAATGTAAACACTGGCGAGGATGAACGAGCAGAACTCACGCGGGCAGTAGAAAGGCTTACAGTTAATGAACAGTGCTTCTAGATCTGGACAGCACATCTTCTTTAAAACTGTTACATCTTTACACCACCTTTCTTTTATGTAAAAGCACGTCCCGTCACCGCGCAATTTCTAACAGCTGATAGCCCGGTAGGTGAAGCGCGTTGTCCGGTATGGTGTCGTTCAGCCAGGTTTCCATGAAGCACAGAGCAGCTGAATGCGAAAAATTCCTGTTTGTCTGAGAGAGCAGAATGAGTTTGTCTATTTTGTTGGGTGGAGAGCGAAGATTTGCCAGATGGATGCTAGGCAACGCGGTTTGAAACCCGCGCTGTCTGAGTTTCACAAGGGCGCCTGCATGCTTCCCTCGTCTGCGCGCCTGAAAGTGTTTGAGCAGCAGCGCGGCTCCGCCGACTACAATGTCCAGCAAAACATCACATAAGTCCAAGTCTGAATAAATTTTTGGTGGTGTATGCGTCCGAATGTCCAACAACATTACTAAATGTATAAATAATAATAATGTAATAAAATATAAATAATAAAATGTATAAATACATTTTAATAAATGCATGTAATATAAATAATAAAATGTATAAATAATAATAATAATCAATGCAATTTCATGATAATTCAGTTATTATGCAGTTATTAAAGGTGCTTTTAGTAAGTTTTTGGCCCTTCTAAAGCACAAAAATGTCATAATATGCTTGCAGATTATTAAGGATCATGCTAAGTGAACATACATTGTGTCTGAAAATCAATGCTAAAGTCAGTTATTCTTATTTAAAAATGTGCGTTCTGTGTCGGAATGTCTGTTGTTGTTTCTGTCTCTATAACCTGCCCACTGCCAGTTTACACCAATTACTGTATAACTCAGCACTTTGGGATACCTTGGTAGAAAGAACAGTGTTTTTCATTTGAGAACAGCTATTCAACAGCAAAGAATAACTGCACTTAAACGAAATGGAAAGTATTAGAATCTAATTAATACATATTAAACCTTTTTAACATTATTAAAAGTACATGCTGAGTGAGTGATATTTGCTTGTTTGGACACAGTTCTTACATTCGTTTTCAAATATGTAAAGATTTGAGAAACTATTTGTCTCGTATCTATCTGTAATAAATGTCACATAAAATGATATATACACTCACACTGGTATCACTTAACATTTAAAAAAGCCCATAATTAGTACCTGAGGCAACTGTCAGTTAGTTTATGCTGCTGTTTAGCCATGAGAAATAGAAACCCTTTCTAAAGTAGAAATTTGTCACGTGTCGCCGTGCGTATGGTGTAGGCTTGATTGTCAGGCACGCTCGCTCGTGTTGGTGTTGTCAATCTGGCAACCTGCATTTGCATGGGGTTGTCAAAGGAGAGGGCCAAATGATCAAATTGTTTAGGATATGGAGTGCAATACCTAATTCAACCACTGAGTGTCAATCTTACATACTGCACCATTAAATTGAAAGGATTCATTCCAATTTCAATAAAAACAAATGTGCACACACATGAGGCATGACACCGCACAGCCATGTGTAAGTAGCTCAATAGTATCATCATTGTTAGCAATGTGACCAAGTTCACAATAAACACTGCCTCACTAGGGATGCAACAATTTATTCACAGTCTGATTTGAATTGTGAATCCAAAATTGTGTATGCCTAAAACAAGCACATCAAACATGGATTTAATTGTTTATTTATTTAGTTTTAATAGTATGACTTTTTGCTGCCTTTTAAATTAGAGTTCCAACTGGTATCAGAATTGTATTGATTCATTTTATTATCATTATTATTATTATTATTATTATTATTTTGTAGGTATTGCTGTTCTAGTTTGTGTGTGAAGCCCTGTAAACATGAATGAAATATCTGAGCATTGGCAGAGGAAAATAACTTGCTGCTTTACAACCTTGGCAGCAGAATGACTTTTAAAGTGTGGGGGGGAGAATATGGCTGGGTTGTAACGTTACTATATGGTGAAACCTGAGCTCATAAATAGTAATTACCTTGCACTGACATTGCTAGGTAATCTTCCTAGACCGTCCAGTCATGTAAGCTAATTAAGATTCAAGAGCTAAAGCTTCACCTTCTACTGTTCTGAAATTGGCGTCCTGTGCAGACGTGCTTTAGTACAGCCCTGCACACCTTCTGTGCTGCTTTGGCTTCAAGATCATCATATCAAACAGTTTTATGCTTGTTTATTTTATTTTTTTGTCATTACATTATAATATTAATGAATAAATTATGAAGAAATTATAAAGGTGAGCACATCCCTGATGTATCATAACTGACATGTCAACAAGTAAACATGATGTAAGTACTTCCTTATTATTGTTAATTTATCAGTTTGCTGGAAATTAGAACTGAATTTAGAAACAAATATTTTCGCTTAACAAACACAATTAAATATGTAGTGTAAGGAGGACCCAAATGCAGAATGAACCTGCTGAAAAAAAACAGCTTAAACCAGCCTAAGCTGGTTGGCTGGTTTCAGCTGGTTGACCAGCCTGGTTTTAAAGGGGTTTTGGCCATTGCCAGCCTGGTTTCCAGCCATTTCCAGCCTAGTCTTAGCTGGTCAGGCTGAAAAATGACCAGCTTAAACTAGCTAAAACCAGCTTGACCAGCCTGGTTTAAGCTGGACATCGCTGGTTTTGGCTGGTCAAGCTGGTTTTAGCTGGTCAACTTCCAGCCTGACCAGCTAAGACGAGGCTGGAAATGGCCAAAACCCCTCTAAAACCAGGCTGGTCGACCAGTTAAAACCAGCCAACCAGCTTTTTTTTTTTCCGCAGGGGAGTGCAGGGGGTGTTTGACAATATGTGAAAAAAGGGGTTAAGTGGAGGACAGTCCAATAGTGTGATAGACAGGGTAACACTGGTGAGTTCTAGATGCAACACAGACAGATGAAAGAGGTTGGGCTGGAGAGTTCTGGAATGGAGTAGTCAGCAGCCACAGAAGGACAGGAGATGGAGCAGGGAGGCTCAGGCCAGGTAGGAGGTGGCGAAGGTCTTGGACAAGGCACTGCTGACCAGAGATTCTGGAGAGTTGTCGTCTCCCCAGAAGATGCCTGACAGAGGTCACCTGCAGCCAGGGACTCACAGTGTGCAGGGCTGGACAGAGAGAGAGACAGAGACAAACACAGACTGGGGACACTAAACTAAGAAACAAACCAATAAAATAAAATAAAAAATAAAGGTAAAAAAACTAAAACTGTAGAAAACAAAAAGCAATGATGAAAAAAAGTAACTTACTGAAATAAAAGCAGTTAGGAAATAAAACCAATAAAGAAACTAAACAATTAAACTACAATATTAAACAAACAACATAAATAATATAAATACTTAAGACAAGAAAATTCTAAAAGGTTAAAGTGAACAGGGTGGAAACTAGAGCCTACAGACAAGACACGCATACAAACATAAGACAAAGCACACAGATAGAACAAACAGTACACAGCAAGAATAAGGAATACAGCCAAGAGACAGGTAACAAACAACATTGAACAGACAAAGACATAAGGGAAGAGAGCACAATATAAAATTAGGAAAGAACATGAGGACCAGGTGTAAACACTGAGACCAACGAGGACAAAATGAGGGCTAAACAAGGGGCGTGGCAGTTGGAAACAAGAAGGGACGAACAGAAGAGCACATGCCAGACACAAACACAGGTTGAGCCATGTGCTCAGACACAAGAGAAACATAGACACGTTGAACAGGGACAACACAGACACAACAAGTAAAGAGGAAGTTAAGAAGCCGAATGGAGGAGGCTCATTCTTTATCCTCGCGCAGACGATTTATTTTACTATTTTTCTCACTAGTGAAGTGTTCGGTTTTCCAGCCATGTAAATAGCAAATGTACCATGACCTCAAGAAGCTTAAAAACCTTATGCTTTAAAATTACCTGGAAGTTACTGGTCTGCTTATTCCACAACACCTCATAAGATCTCCACTTCCACCATTCTCTCTTCAATTTTTTAAAACTGTCCCACCCCTCAATGTCACAGCATCAGAAAAATAAGTTTTTTCACCAAGCCCCTCTTTGCAATTCTTGTCTCCTCTTTCTCTTTCCTCTCCCACATTCTCTTCCACCATAAATATCAAACCGCCAGTGCAGTGACACTGGTGGTGGGAATCAATTTACTTCTTGATGCTGCATAAACTGTGGCACGCCAGAGGAGGTTTGTTGATTCCCGCATGGTATCGTGCAGAAACACACCTGAGAGTTGTTCGGCCTTTCTGTCAGCCGCTTGAAAACCTGTCTGAATAATTCATCGTATTGCTTGCGTTTCCTCTGCCTGTATCCGCCACCCCTTCGATTCCACTTTGATTCGTGTAGAGAAAGAGACAGGAAGGTTCAGCATCACACAAGCAGCTAATCTCATTCTCCCCCATTCCCCCTTCTCCTGCATCTTTACTTAGTTTACATTCTCTCGCCACTAAAATCAAGTTTTACTTCCAACCTCCTCTGAATGTGCTCTAGTGGGAAAAATACAACTTATGGATTTTTGGAATTGGTTTTGAGAGCGTCGCTGTTTTCAGAAGTTGGCAGTGGTGGAAAGAGTACTGAAAGATCATACTCAAGTAAGAGTATCAAAATGGAGTGCAGGTAAAGTCAAAGTATCTATTCTTGTCATGTGACTCGCGGTGATGAGTTCGTCTAGATGCATCTTGAAGGCGCAAGTATGTTACACTCTAGAAAAGATGCAATATGCAAACAGACTCTAAAAGGCCACTGTCATTTGCGATCTCCAGCAGTTGATCTTCTTGGAAATTGTGGATTCACCTAATTTGTTGACTAATGGGTGGCGGATCCATTACTTGGCAGTCCGTGCGTAGGTCCTTCACAGGGAACTTTTCCCCTTAGCAAAAAAAAATTCCTAAGATATCTGTTTCTTACTCATTTTGCTGCTTTTGGGTTAAATTTGGACACTCAAGTGGCCGAGATGTAAGCGAGAGAATACGGTAATTTTTCAAAATAAAAGATTTTTCTAAATAAATGATTGTTTAGACTCAGATAATAAATAAAATTGAAATAATTAATAATTTCATGTGCGGCCCAGTACTAATTGATCCATGGACCGGTACTGATGCACAACCGATGGTTAAGGACCACTCAGTTACACTTTTTAAGGGAGTTTCCAAGGGTGCTTTCACACTAGCACTTTTGGATTGCACCCTGGTTTGTTTGACGCCAGAGTATGGTACGTTTAGCTATTGTGAATGTGTCTTCTGAACTCAGGTACGCACTCATGAACCGTACCCAAGTCCGCCTGAAAGAGGTGGTCTGGGTTATGATTCACGCAAAATCTGGTTCGGTCCACTTCTGGTATGAATGCAATTGTATCAGATAATGGAAGTGAAGTGCCAACTGTACAACAAACTTTTATTTTCATAACGTTCATTCGTGTGTGTGTGTGTGTGTGTGTGTGTGTGTGTGTGTGTGTGTGTGTGTGTGTGTGTCTGTGTCTGTGTATCACATACTGTACCTTGGTGACAAGCGGGACTGAGCCAGGGCAATCACAGTGATAATGTCTGCTTGTCTCTTCCAAAAACATTTTCTGGAGACATTGCGTTATGTTCTGAACATTTATAATATTTTTTTGTGGCAGATGGACTTGAGTAGCTTTCTATATGTCCAAAACCAAAATATTTAGTAAAAGCAAAACAACTGCGATGTGCAAATATGTGGTTTCCATTTTGGCGCTTTGCTTTCAAGTCCGTCACCTAGCAACAGCCGTACACACAACAGCAGCTCGATAACGCGGTCCAGGCAATTGAACCAAGTGTGAAAGCACCCTAAGTCTAAGGGTGCTTTCACCCTTGGTTCAAGTGTGGTTTATTTAAAAACTAATTTCGAGAGGATCACGTGCTTTTGATTCAACAAAGCTTAACCGCATTAGTTCCGTATATTTGCACCAATCAGATGAATACTGACACACTATTAATTACTAGAGCTTTCTACTCCAGTCATCTTTGTCTTGAAGAGTTTCCCCTTCCACCCCTACTCCTCCCCTTCTCTGATAGGGCGGCACGGCGGCCCAGTGGGCAGCACTGTTGCCTCAAGCAAGAACGCTGCCTCTTTGGCCCTCTCCGTGCCAGTCTGTGTTTCTCTGTGGAGTTTGCATGTTCTTCCTTTGTTAGTGTGGGTTTTCCTCGTGTTCTCCGGTTTCCTCCCACCATCTAAAGACATACACCATATGTAAATTGACTACTTCAAAATAGCATCCTAAGGCAACTCTTATATATCTCAGCAGTTCACAAGTAAAGGAATTCTCGAGACCTACCTGAGCTCAAACTCTTCTCTTGCCTCCAAACGGGAGAAAGCCCCGGCTCAAGGATATTCTGAGCATAGTGCTCTCTCCCGGGACAGCATGCCAAATTTGCTTTATTATTAATAATCAGCTAAGTGTGAACTCTTGAATTGCCTGGTCTGAGCCCAAATTCAACTGTTATCCCTTGTCACCTTCTCGGCTGGTTTGTGTTCACACTGTCTTTTGTCCTTCGGAACCACAGTACGCTTGTGTCATTGAGCTGCTGTTGTGTGTACAGCTGTTACTAGGAGATTACTACAAAAGCCAAAGTGTCAAAATGGAAAGATGTATGAACATTATGGTCATTCTGCATTTACTGAATCTTTTGGTTTCGGTAACATACAGAGAGCGACATGAGTTTATCTGCCGCAAAAATCCATTCAAAACATCAAACGATGTCTGCAGAAGTTGTTTTGGGAGGAGACAAGCAGACATTATCACTGTGTTTGTACTGGGTCAGTCCTACTTGTCACCAATTCAATTCAATTAAATTCAATGAACTTTACTATCCCACAGGGGTTAGAAATTTGTTTTTTGACATAGGCACACACACAACAACAAAACATAAATACACTTACACAACCATTTAAAAATACTATTTAAGCAATCATATAAAAAAAACAATGGCAGTGGGAATAAATGTCTTCTTGTACTTCGTCTTTTTTGCTAAAGGGACGTTATACTGTCTACCAGATGGAAGTAACTTAAAGAAACCATGTAAAGAATGGGACAAGTCTTCCACAATATAAGAGAAAGAAGAGTCTTCCACAAGGTAATGTTAGGTGATTTACAGAAATACAGACACGAATGAATTTAATGAAAACTAAAGTTTGTTAAAGTTGGCTGTTCACTTCCGTTATTTGGTACATTCATATCAGAAGTAAACCAGACCAAAGTTTGCGCAAACTGTATCCCAGACCACCTCTTTCAGGTGAGTTCAGAAGACATCGATCACACTAACTAAACGTACCATACTTTTTTATATAATAATTTTTTAGGGTTTTTCACCTTTATTGATAGGACAGTGGAGATGTAGACAGGAAAGTATGGGGAGCAAAGATAGGGAAAGGATCGGCAAAGAGCCTCGAGCTGGGAATCAAACTCAGGTCGCCGTGAGCATATCGGTGCTATGTGTCGACGCACTAACCACTAGGCTAATTGTGCTGACAAATGTACCATACTTTGATGTCAAACGAAACAGGATGCAGACCAAAAGCATCCCAAGACAATTTTGGCCATGCATTAACTACTGAACAGTGGTGTACTGTACAGTACAGCATGTGCTCAGCTTGCCAATTTAACATAAATCTTCGATGGCTAGCAGAGTTTCAACAAGGATGCAAAAAGGGCTCTAACTGTCCACAGCAAGACTATCGTAAAGGGGTTCGGACAGCACATTGTAAAGGGGGATGTGCCGCGCCACGCAGCGCCATGCATTTTAGAACTGTAAACATAGGACAAAAGCTAAAAAGTTTTATGAACATTTTCCTGACAACAATGAATGTTTGGTTTCATTCTATAACACTGGACTTATTTTTCTTTGAAAGTTTGTATTTGAACAAGAGAGAAAGGTGTTAAAATGTTAATGCCTGTCTGAGAAAAGTGTAAAAAGTGTCCAGTGAGGGGTTTTACAGCCTTAAAACATCTATAATATTTGTAAAAAATAAAGCTAACTACTTCGCTGATTTCGCCTATTGCGATCTATTTTTTTTTACGTAACTCCCTCGAATAACGAGAGACCACTGTATTTAATTGCATTAATATATGCACATAATAAGCCCAAAGTAAGCCCAAAGTAAGGAGGTTGGCGTATTTACATGCAAAGCAAGACTTGTGTAACCTAACGGGCAAAATGTTGCTGTGACTGTATATTATAACACTTATGCCAATTTCACACGCGTGATTTTCAAAGTTGTTCGGTCACCATTGTTTTTACATTAAACGACTCCCTGGGGAAGTATTCAGTTGCTGCTGTGTTTATACTACATGATGGATTAGTGGCAGGAGGATACACACTTTATGACAACTTCGTCTTGCTTACAAATGCACACAAGAAGTTATAAGGTAATAACAAAAGACTGGAAATGGTATGCTGTATTAAGTATTTGCCCATCAAATGGTGTGTGTGCTGATTTACAGCGAAAGGGCAAACAAAAAAGCTTATGGAGGAGGAAATGGCTAGGGAGATGCAGGGAGCAATGATTATGTATTTTATAAAGAGAGAGAGAAAAAAAATTGGTGGTCAATAAATAATTTTGCAATGCACTGCTGCTGTGGCTGGTCAAGCAAATGTTTCCTCTTTGTGTCTGTTTGATGTTATTGTAAAGCTTATTTATTCTGAGACTGTGGCATATAAGGTCGGCACAGTGGCTCAATGGTTAGCACTGTCACCTCACAACAAGAAGGTCGCTGGTTCGAGTCCCAGCTGGGCCAGTTGGTGTTTCTGTGTGGAGTTTGTACGTTCTCTCTGTGTTGGTGTGGGTTTCCTCTGGGTGCTCCAGTTTCCCCCACAGTCCAAAGACATGCAGTATACAGTACGTGAATTGGATGATCTAAATGTGCCATAGTGTATGAGTGTGTGTGTAAATGCGAGTGTATGTGTGTTTCCCAGTACTGTATTTGTGGCTGGAAGGGCATCCGCTGCGTAAAACATATGCTGGAGTGGTTGATGGCTCATTCCGATGTGACGACCTCTGATAAATCAGAGACTAAGCCGAAGGAAAATTAATAAATGAATGTGGCATATACAGTAACTCCTTGTAGTTGTTTTTTTCTTGGGGTGTGGCCATCTGTTTGTGCGCGTCTGCATGTGTCTGTGTGTTACAGGTCCAGCTGATTGCGCAGAGATTGAAAACACCAGTGTATGGTTGATTTGCCCTGCTATTTGTAGCGTGTCTAACTCTACTTATACATGTCTAACGGACATGGGGGGGCTGCAGTCGGAGTCTGATCGTCACATATTTTTTGCCTTGAGTCGGTTTTGGATCTGAATAGAGCTAACAACATTTTTATTGAAATAAGTAAATAAATATATATTTTTTTACCGCAAATGCACTCATCTTCTCCTTATTTGTGGTGACCGGTATCAGGTCATAACAACTGGGGGCTCGTCCGGGATGTTTTTTCTCCAAAAAGTTTCTGTCTTATCAGATAAATGATTCTGTAATCAAAAGGGAAGCCTTGGCGTTGGTTTGGGCTGTGGTGATATATTGTGACCACAACCCTTTGACATTTTTGACAACTTTACAAAGTCCTAACCAACGTTTAATGCCCTGGTCTTTATTTTTACAGCCTTACAGCTATAAGATTTGCCATATTAAGAGGAAGGAAAATATTTTGTTAGACACCCTGTCTCGTGCACAGGTCTCTTGAAGTAATGGAAGCATGTTGTTTGCTGTCCTATTTCTTATTGTTTGATTTAGGTATTGGGGGTTAATTAATTTATTTTTTGGGGGTAAATTGTGTAAAAGTGTTTATTATTATTATTATTTTTATTTTATTTTTTTTAGGCGGAAGGTGTGACAACCCCTGTGGTTGTTTTTTTGTTGGGGTGTGGGCTTCTGTTTGTGCGCGTCTGCGTGTGTCTGTGTTTTAGAAAGCTCTCAATTTACCAGTTAATCTACGTTCCTACTCTCACCTATGGTCATGAGCTTTGAGTCATGACCGAAAGTACAATATCTGGGATACAAGCAGCTGAAATGAGTTTCCTTTACAGGGTGGCAGGGCGCACCCTTATAGATAGGGTGAGGAGCTCTGTCACCCTGGAGGAGCTCGGAGAAGAGCCGCTGCTCCTCCAAATTGAGAGAAGTCAGCTGAGGTGGCTTGGGGATCTGATTCGGATGCCTCCTGGACGCCTACCTAGAGAGGTGTTCCAGGCATGTCCCACTGGCAGCAGGCCTCAGGGAAGACCCAGGACACGCTGCAGGGACTATGTCTCTTGGCTGGCCTGGGAATGCCTCAGGATCCCCCCGGACGAGCTGGAGGAAGTGTCTGGGGAGAGGGAAGTCTGGAATTCTCCCCTAAGACTGCTGCCCCCACGACCTGGCCCCTGATAAGTGGATGAAAATGGCATAATGACACATTCTGTAGTGCATTTAGTTATTGTTTAAGGCCATTTGGCAATTTCAGGCATCATACATCAAGCATCCTTCATCTTCTCATGAGTGACATGCAGTCTAAACAGTCTCTCTGCCATTGCATGTAATATTAATATTACATAAAGAATGCGTCTTCTTGGACACATTTAACATGTTTGCTGCATTTATAAAGTGTCTGTGTCCTGGGGTCGTCTGTTTGATGCAAATTTTCTTCACAATTCACAAAAACATAAGCATATAACGTAGTAACTAAAGATAAAAGGAAAATAGTGCTGTAAAAGCACCAATACAGAATAAAAAAAATGTAGTGAACTAACAGTAAAAAAAAAAAAAAGAGTAGTAAAGTACAATACACTAATCAATTACAGCAATTTAATGTAATTTATTACTTTAAATCACTGGTAGTTGGTTGTGGTTCTTGGAACTCAATAGACCAATGATGCAGTTAAATAACTTAACAAATGATATGGTCACATTGACAGATTTTGCATTTAAAAAGATCCATTGTCAATAATGGTGTGTGGTATGAAATACAGCTCAAACAGAAGTCTCAAAAAGAACCAAGCAGCCATTGTCAGAAAGCAGTAAATTAGCATAACCAACCTGAAAACAATCAACAACATTTTCACCGTAAAGCAATTACACTGAATTCAACTGGAATGGAATTTAACATAGCAAATGCAAATGCACTTTTACACAATTCCTTGATGAGAAATCATTAGGATTCTAGCAACAACATGATAATACCATGAGAAGTTACAAAATCTATTACACATTACATCAAATGAGTATGCGGGTGCTGTCACATAGTCTCACAACTGTCAAATGAGTATATTTAGTTAAGCTTAGAAACCAAGCTGCTTTAAAAAAAAAAAAGTTAATAGTACCCTTGTTCTTAATTAGGCATGCCACAATAACAAATTAGATTTTTTGACTGTTGTAAGCTGTGAAATAATTTGAGAGATTCATTCTCTATCAACAGTCCACAATGTTTAAAGTTAAGTTAAAGTTAAGTTTGCAATGTGTTTTGTGATGTGTATGCATATTTGTATGCAAGTCATCACACTATACATACTGTTTACTAAAGGCAAACAGCACCAAATACTTGCATATGTAATACAATGATTTCAAGAGTTCACACTTAGCTGATGATTGATTATAAAGCTGGTTTGGCATGCTGTCCCGGGAGAGAGCCCTGAGCTCATATGATCCTCGATCCCGGGGCTCCCTCCCGTTTGCAAGGCGAGAGGGAAGCTTGAGCTCAGGTAGATCTTGAGAACTGCCCTGCTGTAGTAGCTAATGAACAGATAGTGATTGCTCTTAAAAAATAACTACTTACTAGGAGCATGTCTATGGTGCCAATTTGGATTAGTCAATTAACTTAAGTTGCATGTTTTTGGAAGATAAATTCCGCACAGAAATGTCGGCTGGCTTGGTAAGGACTAGAACCAGTGGGTTGCTGTGATGCAACAGTGCTAACCACTGGGCCACTGTGTCACCCATCTAGGAAAGGAGGAGGAGTAGGGGTGAAAGGAGGGATTCTTGAAAACAAAGATTGCTGTTATATGGAACTTAGGGTATTTATAGTGGCTTAGGAATTGTCTGATTGGTGAATCATAAATTGGAAAATGCGCAAGAATTATAAGCTTGTGATTATCTTGAAATTAGTTTATAAGTAAACTTTACTTGTTTTCATGGATGTGTAAATACTGATAATTTTTATTGGTGAAATCAAGATTTGCCGCTTTTCTTTTAAAAAAAGACGCGTTTCCAGTCTTTATGGATTTGGTAAGTGTGCGATCAGCGTTCTTTGTTTATGTTTATTCAGATGGCAAAAGTTAGTTAGTATAATCAGCAGTACTTTTTCAGTTTTTAAAGACATACCTTAGTCAAAATTATTTAGTTACTAAGTTTACAGTACGTTAATATCACTGCAATATTATGGACTGAAAGATCAGCTGAAAATGCTGCTCTCGGAATGTAAACATGTAATCAAACTATTACCATCATGTAGGATTTTCACCATGTATGATTTTGCTGCATTTTGTGACAGGATAGTCTCAGGATAGTCAATTTGACACTATTCTCTGCACCTACTAAGTCTGCATCTACCGAGAAATGCAGGGTTTTTTTTTCTTCTCCAATTCGGCATACGGTATCAAATTCCATTAAAACAAGCAGTTCAAACTCACGTTCAATATCTTGTTTGTCATGGGGGCATGCATGAAATGTTCCTGAATGAAAGTGAAAGTGCCAAACTGCAGGTAAAGTTGACAAATTAAAAACGAATATCCGAAATGACATGAAACTCCAGAGGAAATGTGGATAGCGTGATGATGCAGTGACGTTAATTGAACTATGTGCTATAACATATAAAACAGGATCATGAAAGGACCATTCAAAAAGCAGCCATGTAAACCCCTTAATCATATTACTGTCTTATTCAGATTAAGGCACATAATTAGATTACTGATGTCCGTAGTCACTGTCTATCTCCCATACATCTGTATTTGTGTTGCGTCTGTAAAAATCAGCACATGCATGTAATGAAACTCCCCATTTCATGCAAAACCTTCCCTCTTTCGCCACCCATCACTCCCACCTAAACAAAGCTGGACTCACCCAATTTCCTGACTTTTTTCAAACTAGAGGTGTGAAAACACCCTGCTGAGACAGGGGAGGTTTCATGGCCCTTTAAAAATTTCATGAAATTGTGAAACGTTATTAAAATTTAAGGGGAAAACGTTTTGGCTACGTTTGGTTCTGTGTAAACGTAGGCTGTGATTCTAAATGCTGACTGTGAGAACAGAGCCTTTGATGCCTATCTACATGCTAATGCTAAAGTGTCTTCTCAATCAAAAAGCAGACCTGCAAATTTCAGCAGCATGCCTCAAAGAGTTTGTGACAGATTTCCCCAGAAGCCAGACAAAATAAGCCTCACGTCGCATATTTGCTCAAGTCAATGGCAGTTGTGCAAAGAAAATGGGCAACAGACCAAAGTAGGGTACAATTGTGACAGGCACTCTATTCCTTTGATGTGAATGTTATTAAATATGGTGATAAGAGCATGTGAGGGATGGAAGTGGCAAACGTTTCCTCACCAAAGGCTTCAGACTTCAAAGCACACAGTGCATGTTTACCGTAAGGGTAATGTTAAAACAGCAAGCTGAGCCATTGGGACTCTGTATCAAAACATATTTGCATACATTTAATGATTAGCGGAATGTGGAAAGGGTAGTGTGCGTGTGGAACCTTTTGGAGTTGATGAGGGGCTTTGATAATAATTTCCCCAAATATCCTCTGAGTAAGGATGCTGACACTAAATCTGGTTCATTCTTCTGAGTCAAGTGATCGATATGACCCACAGTAGCGCATTTTTACTTTTAGGTACTGTTTGTGTTGCTCTGCAAAAACGCTTCCGAAACGCTAGCTGGCAGTGGGTTTTTACTGTATATTCCTTTGTGTTGAGTTTCTTTGCGGGTGTTTTGTTTTTTTCTGAATGCTACCTTAATGTACAAGTAGCTAAAATTTGGTTATTCAGAGGCTTAACTTTAATCATAAGGTAAACATAAAACAAAGTTTCCATCTGGAGCTCTTTTACGGGACTCAACACTTGTAAACACTCGCTCCATCAAGATCACGGCTCTCAGCACCGCTCACACTTGTCACCAAGCTGACCAATAACAGAGCCTACACTACACATCATTGCGACTCGTAGTTGTGTACATTATGTGACCATGCGACGGCTGTGCCAGACCATATGCATACGATTGACGCAGAAATATAAATCAGCCTTAAGGGAAGGGGCTACACTAAAGGTGGTCACATTGCAATTATTTAGCAACATGGTGGGAGATTTTCTATTGTTTGTGTTATGATTTATGAAACCACCCAGCAGGCACACAACGTCATAAGATGTTAAAATTAGGCTAGATTTAGGTCGTGACATCAGGTGATCAAAATTCAATGCCTAGTCAGTCTAAGAACAATGTTATTTTGACATCCAATAACGACATCAAATGATGCTGATATTTGCTTGATTTTAGGTTGTGGCGGAAAGTGACCAAAATACAACGTTGAGCCTACATCTTAAACCAACGCCATATTGATTTCTAATACTGACATTTATTCGTCAGGCATGGCAATACAATGTATGATAGACGTCATAGTGGTAACGTCCACACAACGTCAAGCTGTAACATCATTAGACGTTGATATTTGGTTGATTTTAGGTTGGATGTTAGACATTGACGTCGGCCTGACGTTGGGTTCTGACATCAATCTAATTTTCATTTCCAAACAAAATGCAATCTGACATCATGTTGATGTCCTGTACCTGCTGGGCATACACACAAAGACTATGTGGTAAAAACAATAGTAATCAAAACAGTGGTAATCAAACAGCTTTCTATTGGTGTATGAGACAAATCCACATGAACATCTTGAAACACCTCCAGATTTGCATTGCATAAATTCTATTAATATGGATTGCAATGAATGAATGAATGAATGAAGTCAATTTTAGTTGATTAATTCTAATATAATTCATTCATCCATTTTCTTTTCGGCTTAGTCACTTTTTTAAAGTTGCCACAGCGGAATGAACCGCCAACTTATCCAGCACGTTTTTACGCAGCGGATGCCCTTCCAGCTGCAACCTATCTCTGGGAAACATCCACACACACATTAATTCACACTCATACACTACGGACAATTTAGCTTACCCAATTCACCCGTACTGCATGTCTTTTGGACTGTGGGGGAAACCCACGCGAACGTAGGGAGGCCATGCAAACGCCACACAGAAACGCCAACTGACCCAGCCAAGGCTCGAACCAGCAACCTTTTTGCTGTGAGGCAACAGCAAAAACTACCTACTGCGCCACTGCGTCACCTTTAATTCTCATACAATATAATTTTAAAATAAAATAAATAAAATAATTTTGCTCATTTACCTAAAAATGTATTTATTTATTTATTTACAATTAATCATTGTCTTATTACAGTTTCAATACATTTAACACGTTTCCTAAACTCAACGCACAAACACACCTAAAACACACAGTTTGCAAAACAGTTAACTTCATGCTCAAAATCACACTATGTAAACTAAACCCCAAAACTAATTTTCAAAATACAGTAATAAACACAATACACTATGTCTAACAAAACACTGCAAACATGTTTCAAAATCAAATAATTATTCAAAGCACTAACACATGTTCTCTTCCAACAAGAACATTTAGTCAATCGTATCACATTAAGAAAAAAACATCATCAGCTGAAATGACAGAAACTGCCAAAACTATATTTGAAGCCATTTTTGTTTTGTTGGATTTAGTAAATGCGTGCATTGTTTCTTGTGCTGCAGAAATTCAATACAAAAAATGAATGACCATATCATAGTAGCTTTATAAAATGTACAGTTAAAGGTGCAGTATGTAAGTTTGACACCCAGTGGTTGAACTAGGTATTGCACTCCTGGATCAAAATAAACGCAAGCGCGGGTTGTCAGTTTGAGTACAGGAGCGAGTGATTTAAACTGTGTTCTAAACAAAAGCAACGACGCGATAGAGGGAATATTTTTCATATTAAAAGGAGTTTTGGTTCTAAAAAACACCTCAAATTGATATATTAGAAACGGCTTCTATTTCTCACAACTGAACAACATAAACCTATGACATTGATCACTTCAGGTAAACTTCATGTGCTTTATTCATTGCTAAATGCTAACAATGTGAGTTTGAATGCCATTGTACATGACATTTATTGCTATTTGCTGAAAGCAGCAGCAGATAGTTCACCTCAGATCTTGAAAATACAATAAACCGTTTGAAATTGAACTTTAGAACTAAACACATTTGAGTGATTCAGCATCTACATTTAATGATGTTAAAGAGCATTAACATGTATTAAATAGTTTCTAAACCTTGCTGTTTCGAGAGTGAGAGCATATTCTGTGCTTCTGAAAGGCTGTATTTAAATTTCTGTCGTGTTTCGTCTGGTGCAAACAGCCAACTTGCTCATCACTGCGTATCTCATCACAAAGCATGTTGTTAGGACACGCGGTTACATTGTAACCTGCTCATCTAATGTTTACGTTCGTAATATTTATATCATTTGCTAATTAATAACCTCATGTGGAACTGAATCTGTCTCATTTCAACATCTGATACTGTCCACTGACACTGTCGCATTTCGGTCACGGACGCATGCTTTTGAGAGTCTTTCTAATTGAATAAATAAAATATGCTGTCTTCCAACAAGGCAACCCGGGGTGCTGAATTATAATTGTCTAAACTGGCATAATTAAATTTACCTAAATTTACCTAAAACATTACTTTAAATGTTAAATTTACCTAAACAAAGCCAGCATTCCAGCACGGAAAAAACATTTTCAAAGCAGAATATCTGACTTCAGCATTGTTTTTCAGTTAAACAAGTATGTTCACTTGGGATGTTTCTTAAAAATCTGCACACTCAGTCAAAAACTTACATACAGCACCTTTAATGTTAAATTACAGTTTTTCTTAATTGCTTTTCATGCAGCCGTTAACTGAAACTCCACATTTTCAAAACAGTTAACACATAGGCCCATTTTTTTTAAACTGTGGCTGAAAACTGAAATACTGTTAAAAACAAAACAGACAAAAATAATAAAATACTGTAAATATTAGAGAAAACACATGTAAACCAAAATACAGTTAAATCTATCATAGTAGAAGACATATTGACCTCTTCCATACTGGCAAAGAACAACACAAATCGACCATCTTTTTTTATAAGGTTTGCAGACTAACTGAAGATTTGTGTGAAGGAGTGTCAAACCAGTGCTTCAGTGATTTCATACTAATCTTGATAGTTTCAAATAAATAGGAATATATGGGTTCTGTTTGGTAACCATAGCTAAAACAATAAAGTTTGGACTGCTTGAATAACATCTGTGTTAACTGTTTTGTAAAGTGTTGAGGAAAATGTGTCAACCCAATGAGAAAGGGTTTACACATTTGCAAGACATGTCTTCTGCTCTACTGGGTTAGTGATGATAAAAATGGAGTGGATCCTAGTTTCTTTAACCAGGTCAAAGCAAACAAGAAAAACTGTAAAAAAATAAAAAAATACAGACACAGAATTGCTGCAGTACAGACTTTATTTGCAAAATGACATTACTGCAAGATATACAAACAGAAAAAGCACAAACTTTACAGCATTCTTTAAAGACTATTAAAATGCCGTATATTAACTCTATTCTTAATTACATCCAGTGTTTTTATTCTTCAGTTCCATCCTAGGAAAGAAAAGAAAACACACATAACACATTTGACTTTTTTTTTTCTTTAATTGTTGATATTAAACTGTTGAATTTCTCTCTCCCTCTCTTTCTTTTGCCCTCTTTCTACTCTCCTTTCTGCAGGACGGCATGGGTCACCTGCGCATCACAGAAAGAGGCCTGAAACTTGAGGGCGATTCGGAATTCCTTCAGCCGCTGTATGCCAAAGAAATCCAGTCCAGACCAGTAAGTGCACGTCAGTGCAGTGTTGAGGCGATAGCGGGGAGGACATACATTCTCGCCCTCTCACAATGTCCAGGCGTAATAATATCAGTGAGGCTGCAGTGGATGGATGGCTTGATAATGTGGAGGGTGCTGGCGTTATCTCATCTGTCTAGCACGAGTGAGAGCAGAGAGAGTGGAAGACGGAGTGATAGAGAGAAACAGACAGAGGGGATGAGGTGAATAGTAATGGCCTGATGGGACTGCTGATGAGAGGAAGCTCCCGTCCAATGCGGTGTCAATGAAAGACCTGCTAGAAGAATTAGACGATCAACACATGATAAGATGGTAACCCTAGATGATACATTAGGGCCATTTGAATTTTGGGGTGGGGGTATATGATAATACATATCCAGTTGAGATAGCCCTCCTGAATTATTAGCCTCTCTGTATATTTTTTTCCTATTTTCTAAGGAAAGAAGAAACACATTTCCAAACATAATAGTTTTAATAATTAATTTATAATAACTGGTTTATTTTATCTTTGCCATGACGACAGTACATAATACAACCCCAAGTCAGAAAAAATTGGGACAGTATGAAAAACGCAAAAAAAAAAAAAAAAAAGGTAGTGTGATTGTGTCACGACGATCCAGCCCGTGCAGATCGCTGGTAACCACACAGTTCACTGATGGACTACAAATCCACCATGTCATGGACTACAACTCCATGCATGCACTCCGCTCACACACACATGTTCCTGATCCTGACTGATTGCATACACACCACCGGAGGATTGTCAAGAACTGATTACACACACCATTTAATCAGTCAGGATCAGGAACGTGTGTGAGCAGAGTGCATGTATGGAGTTGTAGTCCATGACATGGCGGATTTGTAGTCCATTAGTGAACTGTGTGTTTACCAGCGATCTGGGCTGGATCACTGGTGATCGTGACAGATTGCTTGATTGCTGGACTGATTGAATGATTGATTGATTCATTGATACATTCATCCATTCATTCATTCATTTAGAAAGTAATGTAGAAGAAAAATTATTTGACACAATTAACTGATTCCTTAGTAAGCCTTCTCAGCTTTGTTATTTTATGTTTTCTTTTATCTTTTTTTTTTCTCTCCCCCCCCCCCCCCCACCCTTCCCCCCCAAAACATTTTAAGTGTATGTTTTATTCAGAAGGTCACAGAATTATAAATAATTGAACACCTGTTGCATTTCTGATGTTTCCCAGTGTAAACTGTGCACCACGCAATATCAGCATGTGACGAATCTGCTTAACTTTTTCTATTACACTGAGGCTTTGAAGTCAAAATAAAATCCGAACTGACCTTGTTTACTTTGTCAGTATGCATTTTTGAGCATTGACAAGAAGACTTGTCTACTGTAATGTCTTGTTCAGCCATTGTAACGACTTTTATTGTCGGCTAATCGATCCATCCATTCAGGAGTTCATACAAATAAACCATTTTCTGACATTACGTTAACAATAGTTACATTCCTCATAAGATTGTATGTCTAGTCTGTCAGGTTTAAGTAAAGATAAGATAAATATATAACTGATTAAA
The DNA here is from genome assembly GCA_903798205.1 of Danio tinwini. Lineage (NCBI taxonomy): Eukaryota > Metazoa > Chordata > Actinopteri > Cypriniformes > Danionidae > Danio > Danio tinwini. The sequence continues at coordinate 8,123,516 of CAIGQZ010001206.1, forward strand.
AGTGATCAAATTTAAACCTAACCTAAAACGTGTCAAAAGATGTAAAAATATACACTACCTGACAAGAGTATTGTCACCTTTCCAAGTTTTAGGAACAACAAATAATAACTTCTAGTTGATCATTTACTATCTGAAGTGGCTTATATGAAAGGCAAATGTCTCTAGATTATGTTTATTTTGCCAAAATAAAATATGATCATGCCTTGATTTTAAATAATTTAATTAGGACAGTAAGGTCTGACTTTGCTTAGACAAAAGTCTTGTCACTTAACATAAATAATGTACAGTATAGAATATAAAGTCATGGTGCATTGAAAAAAAAAAAACTAATATTGTGTATGACTCCCATGAGCTTGGAGGACTGCATCCATACATCTCTGTAATGACTCAAATAACTGATTAATAAAGTCATCTGGAATGGCAAAGAAAGCATTCTTGCAGGACTCCCAGAGTTCATCAAGATTATTTGGATTCATCTTCAATGTCTCCTCCTTCATCTTACCCCAGACATGCTTAATAATGTTCATGTCTGATGACTGGGCTGGCCCATCCTGGAGCACTTTGAGCTTCTTTGCTTTCAGGAACTTTGATGTGGAGGCTGAAATATGAGCGCTATCCTGCTGAAGAGTTTGCCCCCGCATGTCTTGATACCTCAAGCTGTTGATGTTGTCATCCACTCTGCAGATCTCTCACACATCCCCATACTGAATGTAACCCCAAACCATGATTTTTTCCTTCACCAAACTTGACTGATTTCCAAGAGAATCTTGGGTCTATGTGGGTTCCCATAGGTCTTCTGCAGTATTCGTGATGGTTGGGATACAGTTCAACTCCTGATTCATCAGAAAAATCTACCTTCTGCCACTTTTCCAAATGATCAACTAGAAGTGAAGTTATTATTTGTTTCTATTATTGACATGATTGTCATTAAGGAATATGTCTAAATATAATATCACATTAATCTACTCACATTAATTTGTTTTTACTCACAATCAAAGTAAAGTGCTATCGTTTAAATATAACAGCTAACACTTATATACACATATATATATATACAGTTGTCATATACAGTTAAACTGAGAATTATTAGACCCCTGAATTATTATTATTAAACCCCCAATTTCTGTTTAACGGAGAGAAGATTTTTTTCAACACATTTCTAAACATAATAGTTTTAATTCTAATAACTGATTTATTTTATCTTTGCCATGATGACAGTAAATAATATTT
>CAIGQZ010001206.1:8130926-8147486 GCA_903798205.1 Danio tinwini
AATGAATGAATGAATGAATGAATGAATGAATGAATGAATGAATGAATGAATGAACATAACATGTGCAAAACATGCCACAAAACCCCAATATGAATGCCTTGTGCTTAGGGCAAGGGTGTTCAAACCCTGATCAGACACACCTGGGCTAGCCAATCAAGCTCTTACTAGGCTTTCTAGAAACATCCTTGCAGGTGTGTTGTGGCAAGTTGGAACTAAAATCTGCAGGACACCGGCCCTCCAGGACCGAGTTTGGACACCCCTGGCTTATGGTATACCCATACTTATAAAATGCATATTGTATCTTGAATCAGGGTTGCCAGGTCCAAGACACTTTTTCAGGCCCAATAACTCAAAGCTTGTCCAAATGGAATTAAATGTGGCCTATTTTTTTGTCTTGTCCAATCAGAGTCAATTGCTGGGTTCCCACAAAGGGAAATCTTTACTATACAGTATGTTCTTTGATATTTTTTCAACACGTAAATATAGTATATATGTTAAAGTACTGACTGATTTTCCACACAACACTTATAAATATGTTCTCATGTGTGGGAGTAACAGACGTTCCGCCCGTATGAAGGTGCTGTATGTACGTTTTTGACTCTTGTAAAGCATAAAAATACCATAATATGTTTGGAAAATTTTGAAAATAATCTTGTTTATCTGAAAAAAAAAACAACAACAACATGCTTCAATTAGTTATTTTCCATTGAAAAAGTGTGTTCCAGGATGTCTGTTTTTGTATAAGCCTGTGTGACTGGCCCACTTATTTAAAGAGCCCCTATTATATATTAAAAAGGGTAATATTTTGGTTTTAAGGGTCTCCAACAACATGCTGATATGCATGCAAGGTCAAAAAACACTTTTACTGTCTCATAATATGCATTTATTTTTACCTAATTATCCCAGCGACTCCCATATGAATCGTTCAGCGATTTATTTGTTCCCAAACCCCTCCTTAGCGTGATGCTAATCTGTGCTGATTGGACCGATGACAGCCTGTTGCTATTGGTCGACAGCGTTCAGCGCGAGACAGAGTGAAATGCCCAGCACGACATATCAACAATATCAAGTCAGAGTGCAGAGTGTATGTGTGAGCATACCTGCCAACACTCCTGCTTTTCCTGGAAGTCTCTCGTATTTTAGACCCATCTCCAGCCACCCACCCAACCATTTTGTTGTTTATCCTGGAAAACTTCCATCATTTCAACCACCCCCCAGTCCCCAGCATTTTGGTATGGTCTGTGAAACCCCCCGGGTTGCCAACATTGGTATAGGATCTGATCGCAGCGGCCGCCTGAAACACACTTCATAGTACAGTTACTAACACCACAGTACCACAGTACCCGTGCCATGATGACCCTACCCCCCCCACATCTGTTTTCTATTTTTCAGTTTTTTCTCTCTCTTATTCTTAACCATAAGTAAAACAGTGACACATTCAGTATTAATCCACACAGCTGCAAAAGCTGAACTATTTTGAAACATGACCGCTGCACGTGTGTAGGAACAGTTGACGGTGGCCTTAGCAACGACAAATGCGAGCTCACAACTGCATTTAAATCCGTAAACAAAGTGGCACGCGTTGCGTTTTCAACGTGGCATTAGACGCGATATGAGAATATAAAGAGTTAACCAGATACAGTACAAGCGGTTACAAGTAACAAAACACAATTAAATACATCATTTCGAAGCTAGAAAAAACAAGGAGGCAACCATGGTAATGCACTTACTTACACTTGTGAAATGGAGAAAGAAACTGATCCACTGATCCATGTACTAATAAAGTTTCTGTCGAGCTCTGACAAAGTCTATACATCAATAGTCTTTTCTGATCCTTCCTTTGACAAACGACCGACGAATGCCCCGTTGTAAGAGTGTAGATTCCAGAAGCACTTAAACAGCACAAGGCTGGGCTATAATGCCGAGGTATTTTTGCAAAAATAAACCTCAACCACTGACTCTTAAGTTTCATCTTTGTGTAGAGAAAATAACACTAACTTTCCCTCACACTTCCAACAATATCCAGCTGAGCACAGCATCTTTATGACTTGACGCAACCAGCGTCTGCTACAGTGCTTGTCTTCCTCTTTTTCTTTGCTACTGTTTGTGGGTGGGGCCTAGGTTTCAATTTACCCGGGTTTGCACGCGCAACAATTGGCCGGGGCTTAAGTTTTGTATCGACGTCATGCCGAAACAACTAAAGACTTGTTATCAAGACGAATCATTTGAAGCACTATGAGTCGACTCTTTTATAAATGAATCAATAGTTTTAAACACTGTGCACTTTCAGATTTAAGCCTAGATATTTCACTTCACTTAGAGCTTTGTTACACACTACATGGAAGGTCATTCTCAAAAATCCATAATAGGGGCTCTTTAATTTCAGTCATGAAGCTTGCCTTAATATATGCAGGCGTGGCCAAAAATGGACAGTCACCATTTCAAGTAGTCTCTGAAATGAGATGCAGATTCAGAGTTATAACCATTTAATTAGGATTTAAAACACATAAACATTTAAAAACATTACTCTAGTTGACCATTTTGCATTGTAATCGTCAGACATGCCTGCTACTGTTTGTGTCATCAATCTGGCAACCTGGGTGCGCATCAAGTCATTGTCTGAGCCATATCTCTTAAACCCTATCTAATATTTTGAATTTGGATGGCCATACTCAACCACCAGGTGTCCATGTTACATACTGCACCCTTATTATGTGATCTGCCATCAAATGGTTTTACTAAGTCATTTGCAGCACTCTTTGGGTTGGCAGGCATGTATTCTGGGATCAATGTTAATTAAGAAAGGATTAAGTTTTCGAGAAAGTAACATTTTGGTGGTCATGGCACATTGCAACCACCCAGGCCAGAGGCCAGGATGTCATAACTGAAGGGGCATTTTAATCTCATACTAGACCTGGTGACTGATTTTGGTCCCTCTTATTCCTCTCATTTAGGTTATTTTTCCACTTATTTATTACTTTGCATAACTGCCTAAGTTACTGAGTTAATGCTGTAATATACTTTTTGTAGTAATAGTTTCGCTATTTTTATAATATTTCACTGATTTTATCAATGAAGGTAATGCAATGATACCATTTACATAAACGCAGACGGATGGCTTCAGCGGCAAATGAGTGGTTTATATTTTATTCTCCTTATTTCTTTCCATTTTATTTCAAATAATATAGTCTACATGTTTAAAGTTGTCAGTAAAGACGTCAAACTTTGCCGGCACATCCAAGCTAACCCACTATCATAACCGGTAAATAAATATAGTAAAATCAGCATAACCGAGTCATCACGCTTCATTACCCAACCAATATCAGTGTTAGGAAAAAGTTAAATGTTACAATGTAATGTCATTTTAAAAAAAGTTGTAGCTAAATGTGTTACTTAGTTACATTTTAAGGCATTAGTGTAGCAAAACAGAGAGTCTATCTACCTCAAAAAAGAAAGAAAAAAGAAAGAAATTCAGAGTTATTACTGTGAAAAAATGATTACATTTTGGCATGGACAACATGCAACTCAAAAGGCTATACATTTTATTATTATTTTATAGGGTAAACAAAATGATTTATGTTAGCCAATCATAAGTGGGTTTTTTTTGTTGTGAAATTGTTCAGTTGGCATTTGTAAAAACATTATCATAAACCATTAGGTTACCAGGCCTACTTGTCATTTTATTTATTTAATTACCCTTTTTAATAACTTGTTTTCAGGTTACAGTTTCATTTTTTAGGGCCACAAACTACAAGTCAAAATAAAATCGATATGCTTTAGCCATTAAAATAGGCCTACAATATATACTCTGATGTTTAATTTTGCATGAGCAAATAGCAGTATAGCCTATATTGCATATTTTTAAAAGATTATCATTCAGCCTACCTGCAGCACATGTGAGAGGTTGATCCACAGAAAATCCACTTACTCATGCACTATATACCATTTATAAGAGTGCAAACTTGACTTCGCAAGCCGATCATCTTTAAACTCAAAAGGCATTTTTAACCTGAGACTGCTGCTGCATAATGGGATGTTTCTTTTCACAATTGTAAAAGTGCGCTTTAGCGATGTCAAAATGAATGCAAACATTCAAAAGGATCTGCGTTTTGTCAATTTTTGCTTATTTTTAATAATATTAATAATAATAATGAATATAATAAATTAAAATATTAATTCTAGTGTAGACTACTGTGGGACTGTGCTATGAACTGAACATTTTTATTAAGCTACTCTAATATTAATCCCGAACTGAAAAACTATGTGAAAATGACTAGCAGTTGCCAGACTGGCGTCTCTGCTAAAATTAATTTAACGGCAGATTTATTTTGCGCTTTTTCTTTTTAGAGCTCAAGAGAGTTGTGTTTAAAGAATTAGTTAACCAAAACATGAAATTAATTAAGCTTCACGTCATACACTAGTCCAGTTTTCTCCCGTGTGAGTGCACCTCGCCACCGCGTGTGCATTTTATAGGCTATGCGGGCGCATTCTGACCTGATGCAGTGACCTGATCTCTGAGCTATTGCTTCAATTTCATTTCAAAATTTGCATAAATTTGTTGCTTTTTCATAGTATAAATTATCTACATTTGTTTTCTGAAGGTTGGAATGACGGGAATGTTAGTAATTAATGACAGAAAGAATTTTCTGTTTTGCGTGAACTAATCATTTATGAAAACTGGGGGGGCTCAAATTATTTCCACCCCGTAGCGCTGGGCCTGCAACCAAACACCCCCCCCAAATTTGTTCAGATGTTCGATGGAGAAAAAAACAACAACACATTTTTTACACATTTATTCACGTTTGCATTACTGAGAGCAGGAAAGAGACAGGCTGCACTGGTAAGCAGTATCCCCATAATATAGTTTAATTAAAATAAATGATCAGCAAAATGTCTTGACAGTCTTTACAAGAAGGCATTATCTACACACAATATTAATTCCCAATTAGAAAACTTCTACAAACACTAAAATACTATTCATGAAAATACCTAAATAACAGACAATTCCAAATGCCCAACGCAAGCGAGCTGCGCTCCAGACCAGCTCAGCTCGATGACCTATATGTCTCCCACACCGCCTGTCTTTTTAAAAATTCAAGAGTGTGATGTAAATAATGTGTTTTATGACGTAGAATAAAATGTGAAAGTATCTTTGTGTTAGCCACAAACCTTATTTAAACAATTTAACTAAAATCCTATCCAAAATAGCCATTGACTTTAGGACGAGGGAACCGGAACTGCTAATATGCTAACTCGCTTCCGGGTCTTTGCATACAAACTGACGTCATAGTTCCTTCACTCTATATTAGTCTGCTAGAACAGAGTGTTTAATCCAATAATGATTAATCATATGCGCACTTTAGCCGTTTGGGTTTTAATTAATTCATAAATAAACATTCTTTTAACGTAAATACTTACCAAAACAGGCATTGGTATTTTCAGTACAGTGAGCTGTAAAAAAAAACAAATATCCAAAATTGTAATTCAATTTTAATTCAATCCAACCTAATTGTAGTGTTTAAGAGCAATCTGAAAGATATGCTCATATATACACGTTTATATATGTTTATATGTGTATTCTTTGGGTGTTTAACTCACGTAAATTCTGCTTCTTGGCAAATTTTTGCTTTAAAATAGTTAATTGCACTTACAGATAAGGTTTCAGGAGCATATACTCCCAAAATATACTTTAGCACATAATACACATTCATATAATGTCCTCATTTGAAACAAATCATATCTTTTGTAGTTTAGACTAGATCAGGGCTATTCAATTGGCAGCTTGCGGGCCGAACTTGGCCCCCAAGGCAATTTGGTCCGGCCCTCCAAATAACGTGAGCAAGACATCAAAAATAAATTTATTCACTTGAAAAATGGCTGCTATAGTTATGAATAAGTTTGTTCAATACAGCACGAGCTGCAGTTGAAGGCTGCGCAAAGCGTGAGTCACCTGACATTAAGCTAAGTGAGTCGAAAGCAGTCGAAAACATTTGGATACTTAATTGTAAAGGCTTCTCAATGTCGCGTTTCTGTAAAATGGAACGAAACTGCTGCCACTAAACAAAGTTATGCCTCCTGTTCACTAGTTTAAAGTTCCGAGTTTATACACAGAGGCTAATACACATGCACACTGGATTAACTATAGCAGCGGACCATTCATATATTGTGTCTTTTCCGAGCACGCGTTATGTCCAATGTAAGAATATATGCCAGTATGCGTGCGCAAGCCAGTAGAAAACGTCTTATTGGTGAGAGTTGTGTGTGTCTTTCAGTGCAATGTAATCAAAAAGACATGTTAGACGAATTATTACAAATTATTAAAATGATTGTGTATTTATGAACCATAAACTGTAAAAGATATGGACGTAGTATCCGTGATGTCACCCATAGGTTTATGAGGAACCCAAAATAAGCTACCAGTAGGCATGGCCAACCATCACCATTTTGTTTGTGCATTATAGCACTAAACGGGGCATACCAAACAAGGGCAAAGAGGCGGAGCGTAAGCGGAGCAACACGCATCGTGGCATTTTGCTTAGACTGGTTTTCCTATGAGAGAAACGCCTAATACTTCATAACCTGCGACTCGTTTGTGTTCTGACCACATGTGCTTGGTTGTACACTATATCAATAAAGTGTTTAGACTTTTAAAAACACGCATTGTTCTTATGATGTTTTTTAACAGGAGGGAAGTGCGAATTACATCCAAACACTTCAGATATATTAGTGTTAGTAAATGCAAGGCTATTTATGAAATCCAGGCATAACACTGTATTACAACGCTTCAGATGACTGTTCTAGAGCCTACATCTAATTAATGTGTCAGATTCTGGAGTGCATTACAGGTCTAAAGAACATTATAAATGATATATGATCTTAAATAAAACAAATACATTTATAGAGATGGTATAAGTATATAAATTTACTCAGGATGAATATGCCGAGATCTGCGGCTAATCAGACGGAATCAGCTGAGGTGAAGCGACGGCGATCAGAGAGCTAGCTGTCACTCAAGTGGCCATGCCCTTAATTATGCAAACTTAATATAACCTTATGTAAAGGAAACAGATGAGTTATAAAAAAATTCACCCCCTCACAGTTGTCATGAAGGGTAATATTAGCTATATGAACCAAAATTATTCTTTGTACTAGGGTGTAAACACCTTTTTTTCTGCTGTAAAGTTGGTCAATTTAACAGTGGGCTCAATAGAAATTTGCTCCATATGGAGCCAGGTCTAGCGGAATTTCGATGAATTGCAGTCTCAGTTACTTCTGTATTGGCTTCCCGAGGGAGAGCAGGAGGTTGCCGCTTGGTATGAACGCAGATGATAACAAGTACCTAACTAAAAGCTTAAAGGGCACCTATTTTACCCCTTTTTTAAGATGTTATATTAATATTATGGTTCTTCTGAGCGTGCCAGTTTAGGTTCAATTAAAAACACAATTCAGATTTTTTTATTATGATGTGTTAAAAAGTGCCATTTTAGGGGCGTGTACACAGGTCGCTGTTTTAGGGGCGTGTTGCTTCACATGAAACTTAGTTTCAACTTCCCGCCCAACTTAACAAGGGGGCGGTGCCAAGAGCTCCCCGCTTTGTGTATGGCTACAGACAGGCAGACTGAGAGCAGCAATATGAGTGAGATGATCAGCATTGAGCCGTACATGTACGACTCGACACAGACCAAGCAGAGAGTACAAAATCATTTGTGTCTTTGTATAGTTTTACAGCCAACTGTGTGCTAGTTTAAAACTCTGAGTTTGTAGACTACACCGAGACTAATAACCAAGCACACTGAATTAACTTTGACTGAAGGGCATCACACACCGGATGCGACGCGGCGCGCACATGACAGTTGAAAGTGTCGCACACTTGCAGCGTCGGTGTGTCACCTGATTAAAACGTATGTTTAGAATTCAGAAATGCATGCCGCTGCGTGGCGCGACGCTGCTTGTCGCCGAGCGGCGCTTCTGGTGTACGACCTGCTTGAGGCTATAACTAAAGGGTGTCATACACCGGATGCGCCGCTCAGAGCCACGACACGGCATACAAGACGCGCACATTCGCATGTTATTTAAAATGAAACTGTTCAGATAACGCTCTGTGGCGTGGCAGAAATATGAACAGTGTCCTGAGCAGGGCCAGCGCGTCCATAGAGGCGACCTAGGCGGCAGAATAGTGAGCGAACCCCCCAGTCCTCACTTTCATCCGCGATACCCACCCCCTCCCTTCCGGTACTCAGTTTCATCCGCGACACCATTCGTTATTTCCAATGGAGAGACGCGCACGTTAGGCAACGTGCTCGCAATTTCCAGCTGCACCTAGTTAAGAGGACAGGGAGCTTCTGTAACCGCGAGAAATGCAAACCGCTGAAGTTTAAGGAAGACGCAATGAAAAGTACACATGTATGCAAACTCACCAAAACTCACAAACACTGGCAGCGAGGAGAGCGATAACCTGGTGAATGTTGAGCCCAATGAGCCTTACATCTAAAAATAGAGCAAGGGTGTTTCTTTGGTGACGTCGCTTTGACTCACACGCTGAAAATGGCGGACGTGAAACAACATACTGAGGAGATGGTAATGCACACCTGTCAATCAATATTGGTGGGCGGGGGGACCGCACTCCTACGTCAAGTTGCGGTCGATCTCAAAACCGCTCCAATTGGTCCATCGTTTTTATGTTGTTAAATTGAAAAAAAAGGACTGAGTGTGTTTATATCACCCCAATATGACGGTCTATACACTATACCTACACATATGTCTGTCCAAACAGCTTGAAAAGTAGATTTTTTACCATAGGTGCCCTTTAAATTTACATTAGACGTGATAACCATGAAACCTTGATTATTCTTCTGACTATATAATCGTACAACCAAAATCTATAATTGTTATGCAGTTCAAAACATAACATATAAATGTGTCTGAATGTAGAAGAAGCCTACTTAAGCAATGCACAGCTTCTGTTGTGCTTTGAAATACAACATTTGAGTGTTTGTAAAAAAAAACACCTTTTGTACAATGCACTGATATTATATAGTTTCAAAGTACAACATATTAACAATTTAATGTAGACATATCCAACATAGGTGTCTTAAGGAGCAAAAATACAACATATGGGCTCTTATATTGTTGTTGTGCCATCACTCATATTGCAAGTCAAATCTCTCCGGCCCCTCATTTGGGATGCTTTTCATGGACTAATTGAATAGTCCTGGACTAAATAATGCCTGCATGCTGAAACCCAATTGTAAACATTTAAATTTGCAGGCCCCCATAAAACCTTTGACATTTAAGTGATTGAAAAAAGTTGAATGAAAGTTTTTCCATTTAAATGAATGAATGAATGTCTATTTAACGAATGTCTACTCAAGTGCTCTCTGTAAACTATAAGATACTGAAGTACAATGTAAGTTATATTATATAATTAATTTCATTGATATATTTCCGCCAGGTTCTCATGGAGTTCATGCACGGGGCAAAATGTTGGAAGTAAAATCCAGTTCAGGAAAGCTGCTCTTCTCTGCAGACGACCATGAGGTGGTGGTTGGTGCAGAGAGATTACGAGTTATGGGTGAGTGAATAATTAAATTACAACACATTTGAGAGCATTCGACTTTTTCTAGCCTTAGCCATGTTCCCACAGAGTTTTTGGCACAGTCTACAAAGAGAAAGTTGAATTAAGCCTGTAACCTTGTGTCTTTCTTTGAAAGTGCTTATAAGACCCACAAAAGACTGCTTTAAAGCGCACACTGACTTGAAACATTGTGACACTTGTACAAATTGTGTTAACGCAATTTTGATGCAGTAGTATAATTAACAAGTTCTAGCAAAGTCCTGTTCACACTTTTAAGAACATTCTAAAAACAACCACTTAGCATTTACTTTACGTTTTCCATTATTATTATTATTATTATTATTATTATTATTTGCCATTGCCACAGCAGAATGAACTGTTAACTTATCCAGCATATATTCTACGCAGAGAATGCCCTTCCAGCCACAACCCATCACTGGGAAACATCCATACACACTCATTCACACATATACACTATGGACAATTTAGCCTACCCAATTCACCTATACCACATATCTTTGGACTTATGGGGGAAACCTGAGCACCCGGAGGAAACATTGGGAGAACATGCAAACTTCACACAGAATTGCCAACTGACCCAGCCGAGGTTTGAACCAGCAACCTTTGTGCTGTGAGGCGATCATGCTACTCACTGCGCCACCGTGCAGCCCGTTATTATTATTATTATTATTATTATTATTATTATTATTATTAATGACAATATTAATATCAATATTGTTGTTGTTGTTATTATCAGTAGTAGTATCAACAAAATAATAATAATAAAAATTAATAATAATAATAATAATAATAATAATAATAATGATAACAATTATTATTATTATTATTATTATTATTATTATTATTATTATTATTGTTGTTGTTGTTGTTGTTGAAATGTTTTGTTATGATTATTATTATTATTATTTATTTATTCAGGACAATAAGGAGGTTTGGGGTTTAGCTGAAGGTTCAACAAAATATGCTTTTCTTGGTTATCAAAGTAAAGTGTTTATGTCAGGTAAAAAAAAATAAATAAAAAATCGCCCCAATATAGAGTCCCCGTATATATTAATATGTATTTATTTGCAATTCTTATTAAAAAGATGAAAGAATGTTGGCACAAGCAGCTGTGAAAAAGGCCCTCAGTTTCTGGTCACATTTGGCATTAAAACAAGAAGCACTTGGCAGAGCTTTCCAACATTAAAACCCAGATGGTGAGAATATATTTATGTTCTTCTTTTTTTTTCGTTTATCTTTTTTTCAGTGATTTATTTTGGGAAAGCAAAGTGGAAAGCAAAAAAATCCTGGACATTTCAAGGTTGCTTTGCACTGTATTTGATCACGGTGCTGTGCTTGTCTCAGGGGTAGCGCTAAACTTCCTTTAAAGTGATTACTCAAGTCTGTGTACATTCATTTTTTTTTTCCTTCTCCCCGCAATGATTTTCCCTAAGCCACAGTTCATTACCTGACATCCACTCTCGCTCGGCAAACGGACTGCAATGAGAACAGGGGTATTTAGAACTGGATGCTTCTCTTTCGTATTTGATCTTGAGTGTTCCTGGAGTGATTCCAGGCCTGCATTTGAATCAGTGTGAAGGCCTCTGGTGGACCACACAGGGATGACGTGCATGTTTTTAGGTCAGGCTAATCCTGTTACGCTAATGCTTCGATAAATGCATATGTCTTACTTTACAAGCCTATAGCAACGAATCAATCCTGCCATGTAACAGGGCTGTGCTCTAATAGCATGACAGCTGTGAGTTAGTGAAGGGTAAACACAACTTCAGCTGCCATGGAAATGTATTAAGCACAACACCTGTCAGTCCGAGCCAGACTTAACAGATGTGTTTGTTTTTGTGGAAATTGCTTTCTTTAGCTGTAGTGTAGGATAGTAGCCCTCAGTCCCCTCACTGTAAAAAAAACGAAATGCTGGGTTTCGAACAAATTCATTCATGATGTCTCAACACAAATTGATTAAAGTCCACATGAACCGGAAGCTGCGACCATTTTTTATTATTTTTTTTATTTGTGACAATTCCTAGAGAAGTGTAATATTCAGGGCTCTATTTTAACAATCTAGGCACAAAGTCTGAAGCGCATGGCACAAAAGCATTAAGGGCGTGTCAGAATACACTTTTGCTATTTTAAGGATGGAAAAACACGCTCTGTGCTGCAGCGCATGGCCTAACAGGGTTGAGCTTATTCTCTTAATGAGTTATGAGTGTGTTTTGAGAATAAACCAATAGAGATATCTCATCTCCCATTCTGTTTAAGAGTCAGTTGCGTCGCACCATGGCATATTTGTTATTTACATGGCGGACTTTGTAAGTGGAGAAACTGAATGCTTCACTAGTGAGAAAACAGTTAAACAGAGCATCTGCAGCAAGAAGATAAAGAATGAGTCTCCTCTATTCGGTCTTTACATTCATTTTCTCTTTCTCTCTTTTGTGGATAAGGAAATGGTTTTGTACACACAGACATCCATTAGCCTACATAATTTTGTTTGTTAAGCGCAAAGGTTTGTTTCAAAACTATTTCTAAATTCAGTTCTAATTTACAGCACACAAATAAATGAACAATAATAACGAAGTGTGGTCAAAAAAGTTATATCCAAACACACGTCCTATGCCGCATATTGTCCAAAACCTCACAGGTGGACAATTCTAAGCTTGTTTTTAATAAAACAAATACAATATTTGCACATAATCAATACTACTACTACTAATAATAACATTGTACAAAAGTAAATTGCCATGAACAAACTAAAAAAAGCCCCCTGAGATGAAGAAGGCATGAAGGCAGTGTTTTTTTTTTATTTATGTAGAAAATAATATAAAAAAATATCCTTTAATTATTTTTATTTGTGTATTGGTGTACATCCTGCATGTTTTAAGCAATGTGTAAGTGAGGCGCTCAACTAACGCGCTCTGTGCTGAAATTTAGACCTGTTTTCAGCCGGTCTATTGCGCAGTCTATTTTAGTTTCTCAAATTAGCAACGCGTCAACAATGCGCCTTAACACACCTTTTTTTCTAAACTAAAACACCCATGAGTCCACAAAGTGGCACAAACGGATTTGCTATTTAAACAACGTCGCAGATAACGGCAAAATTAAGGTTGCGTTGGTCTGAAAATAGCAACACGTTAAGGCAAACAGGTTTTGCACCTTATTGCGCCAGGTGTATGATAGGGCCGTGCATGAGAAAACAGTGGGAGTGGCTTGTTTTTTTCTACCGTGAACTGATTGAATGTAGTAAAGTAGGCATTTCATTCAGTAAGATTGGGAAATGGGTTTTAGAAGAGTTATTACGACCTAACAGACACCTCCTCCTCACCATTTCTGTTTGTTGTTAAAACTGACAGTTGTGGTCAGTGTGGTTAAATGTGTTAACTATGCCCAAAACCTCAAAATCAAGTAATCTGACAATTTAATTGAAAACAAACAGGAAGTGCATTTTCAGATTTTAATTTTAGATTACAAGGGGATACTATATATTTTTTTCCTTAATGACTTTATTGTTTTACCAATTGAAGTGCATTTAACATAAAACTAAAAAAAAATATTATTTTTTTATTATTATTATTACCAAAAAAGTTACAAATTGTGTTTCAACTTATTTTCAAGAGTTCACACTTAACTGATTATTTAGAATAAGCTTGTTTGACATGCTGTCCCGGGAGAGAGCCCTGAGCTCAAGAAATCCTCGAGCCCAGGGCTCCCTCTCATTCACAGGGCGAGATGGGAAATTGAACTCAGGTAGATCTCAAAAACTCCCCCGCTGATGTGGCTAAAGGTGAACTGCTTTGTGAAGATCATTTATAAACTAATTTTGAGAGGATCACATGCTTATGATTGCTTGCGGCTGGTCCTGCATTATCCAATCTATTACTGCATTATCAGATGATTTCTAAGCCACAATAAATACCCTAAGTTCCATATAACAGCCATCTTCGTTTTGAGGAATAACCCCTCCCACCCCTACTCCTCCTCCTTTCCTAGTTGGGTGGCATGGTGACCCAGTAGTTAGCACTGTTGCCTCACAGCAAGAATGTCACAGGTTCTAGTCCTTACCAAGCCAGCCGATGTTTCTGTGCAGAGTTTACATGTTCTTTCCATGCTCACATGGGTATCCTCCGGGTTCCCTGGTTTCCTCCAACTGTCCAAAACATGCAACTTAAGTTGATTGACTAATCCAAATTGGTAGCATAGACATGCTCCTAGTAAGTAGTTATCTCTTAAGAGCAGTCACTATCTGGTTATTAGCTACTACAGCAGGGGAGTTCTCGAGATCTACCTGAGCTCAAACTTCCCTCTCGCCTTGCAAATGGGAAGGAGCCCTGGTGGAGGAAGGGGCGTTTCTTCTTGACGAAGATGGTTGTGGAATGAAGACTGTGGTTATTTATAGTGACTTAGGAATCATCTGAATAGAGAATAATGTATTAGCTAATGCATGACCGGCTGTGGTCAATCATAAGCACGCAATCCTCTCAAAATTAGTTTATAAATAAACTTTGCTTAAATAAATAGTAATAAGTAGCAAAAGTAATTTTTTGAGTGCTGGCTTCAAGATTAAAACTAGGGATTGGCAGAAGAGGCTGGAGCCTTTAGCACAGATAAGAAAACACATGCAAATAGAACAGAAATTCTGCCACAGAAATTGCCACAGCCATATAACCCTGCAGCTCAAGCATTACTCCCTGAAGCTAGAGCAGGGCTGAGCCTGGTTAGTACCTGGATGGGAGACCACATGGAAAACTAGGTTGCTGTTGCTTTTAGTGAGACCAGCGGGGCCGATCAACCTGCAGTCTGTGTGAGTCCTAATACCCCAGTAAAGTGTTAGTGAGCACTGTGTTTCAGATGAGATGTTAAACTGAGGTCCTGACTCTGTGTTCACTAAAAATCCCATGGCACTTCTTATAAAGAGAAGGGGTGAAACCCCAGAGTCCTGGGCAAATTCCCTCCATCCTTTACTGATTATGGCCTCCTAATCACCCCCATCCACAGAATTGAATGTATCACTGTCTCTCCACTCCCCCTATAGCTGGTGTATGGTGAGCGCACTGGCACGGTTGTCCTGTGGCTACCGTCACATCATCCAAGTAGATGCTACACACTGGTGGTGGTGTGGAGAGATTGTGAAGCTCTTTGGGTGTATGGCCATAAACAATAAATTTGCTATATAAATACCAACGCAACTCGTACGAATTAGCCACTAAACTGACAAAACGTAAAATACTTACGTTTCCTCGTGAGATCAGGCTGATAAATACACATTATATTACATTACATTACAAGACACTTACTAAAATGCACATCAGGGTAACCTAAAAGTTATGACTGCTTCCTGTTTAGAGTCAGCTGCTCATTTAACATTAATTGTGCAATTCACCAGATTATTAGGGCTATAACCGTATAAACAGAATGTTACAACAAACAACCAAAAATATATTAGAACTCCAGCAACATTGTTGACGTTTGTCACTTTTTGTGGACCCCAACACATTTCCTTTTTTTTCTGGATACCCACTTTATATCTTTTCTCAGTCAGGCAATGATGATCAATGATTTTTAAAGAAATCAGATCTTAAATGTGGCATTTTTATAATGGCATTCACAGGAAGCGCTTGAGCTGGCTTACTGAAAATTAAAAGTCTGTGTACATTTAACCCAATTTTGCAACAAAGGCTCATTGTGAAAATGTACCCCCGTATACATTTCTGGACAGTGAGAATTTTGTAGCCAGAGGTATGTCTGCCTGCATTTTGTCTCTAAAACAAACGATAAGGGGTGGTATGACGCTGTCAATGGCTGTTGTTTTTATTTTTATTTTTTTGCACTTACCAGCTGACCACTTACCTCCATGTGGACGGCTTTTCCACTGTTACCAGTTTGCCCAGTAGCTTGCCCTGTACATCAGCAGAATTGGAATACAACGAGGAGTTGACCACAATGACTGGGTTCAAGTCTGGCAAATAACGGTTCTAGAAACCAAGTAAAACAAAAATATAAGGCAAAAAATTAAATAAACAAGTAAATAACAGGGTGAGAATGTGATAAAATCTGAAAATGTGGTAAAAATCAGGTAGCCACAAGGGTTTTTCTTTTTCTGGAAGTTTTTGAAAACAGTGCAGTTGGGTTTAGGGAAGTGGGTGGTGGCTGGTCAATCGGTGGTTTTGAAAACGCTATCTGTTGGGTTTAGGAAAGGAGGAAGGTGGGGATATTTGTCTGTTAGTCAGTCAGACAGCAGCCTCTGGTGGAGTTACGCGAGAAGAGCAGGCGCAAATGGCACTCGCCAGGGAAATTTGAGATCTCAAAAAGCATATACAGCAGCCTCTGGCAGATTCGCAAAAAACAAAAATGAAAAAACATTTTCCTCCTGGGATGTATTTCGCAATCTCCAGAAATGTATATAGGGGTACATATCAATAATGAGCCTGGGTTGAATTTTGCTCTTACAAAATTACAAGCTTTACAAGAATTTGTATAATTGTAATTATTCTATCAGGCCTGTAGTCAGCCTGGTGAAAGGGGTGGCACTTTTTTTCTTAAAGGGCACATAGGTTACCACTTTTTCCAGATTTAATATAAGTCTTTTGTGTCTCCAGAATGTGTCTGTAAAGTTTCATCTAAAAACACCCATCAGATTTTTTATTATACCTGTCATAAGTTCCTTTTTTGTAGCATTTATTAGAAGCTAGCTGTTTTTGTGTACTGCGCCTTTAAGGCTAGTCCTTCACGCCCACCGTTTCCATGTGCCTGGCAGCGGCTCCCTCGGCTGCGTCAGACAACAGACAAACACGAAGGAATAAGATCTCACGTAACATTTGTGAGGAAAAACAACAAGTAAGAACTTTACCAATGAGTATTTCATGCATGTTGTGGAGTTGCAGGATGAGTCACACACAATGTTGTTACAAAGTTCACGCACACACACAAACACACACACACACACACACACACACACACACACACACACACACACA
>CAIGQZ010001206.1:8152453-8170575 GCA_903798205.1 Danio tinwini
ATATATATATATATATATATATATATATATATATATATATATATATTTCTGGAGATTGTGAATTATGTAGCCAGAAGTATGTATGGCTGCATTTTGTCTTTAAAACGAATGATACGTGGCGGAATGATGCTGATCCTTTTCGCGCTTACCAGCTGAACGCTTACCTTCGTATGGATGGTTTTCCCGCTGTTATCAGTTTGTCCAGTAGCTCGCAATGTTTGTCGGCGGACTTGAGGCGCAGAGAGGAGTTGACGACGATAACAAGTTTCGAGTCTGTTGAAGAACTGTTCCAGAAAGCGGGTAAGACAAAACCAGAAGCCAAAAAATAAATAAACTAGTAAATAACAGGGTGAGAATGTGGTAAAATCTGAAAAGGTGGTAAATATCAGGCAAGGGTTTTTCTTTTTCTGGATTTATTTTTAAAACTGCAGGTTGAGTTTAGGGAAGAGTGGGTGGGTCAATCGTTGCTTTTAAAAACACTATTGGTTGGGTTTAGGGAAGGAGGAGGGTAGGTCAGTAGATCGGTCAGTCAGTCATTCTGTCAGTCAGTCAGCTGACAACACTCTTTGGTGAAAAACAGCAGGTGTGAATGGCACTTAAATTTGAGATCTCAAAAAGTGTACATAGCGTCCTCTGGTGGATTTGCCAAAACAAAAACGCAAAAAAATCTACCTCCTGGAATGTATTTGGCGCTCTTCAGAAATGTATATAGCGGTACGTTTTCAGAATGAGCCTGGGTTGACTATATAGGCTGCCGTTTATGAGTGTGTGTGTAAATGAGTCTTTATGGGTGTTTCCCAGTACTGGATTGTGGCTGGAAGTGCATCCGCTGTGTAAAGCATGTGCTGGAATAATTGATGGTTCATTCTGATGTGGCGACCCCTGATAATCAGGGACCGAGCTGAAGAAAAATGAATGAAGGAATAAATGTTTTCTGAGGAAGAAATATTAAGGATGAAACACACAAATTGCTCATTTAATCACAGCAGAGAAATAAAGTGGCACGAATAAGTGTGTCTGATTAATCACATTGCCACAGACAGACAAAATCTGCATTTTAGAGAATGTGTATAGCCTTGTTTATATACTGTATAGTCTTTCTTGCTGATTGGCAGTCAGTGGTGTAAAAAAAAAAGATGACAACGTACTGTAGAAATCTCAATGAAAATGTTTAATCAGCCTAGTGGTCTCAAAGTACACAGCAGTACCCTGGTTTTACTGGAGTCAGAACCAACACTGAACATTCTTACCCTCAAACCTTTATACTGTTTTAGATGTTGTCTTTAGACTTGCCTTTAGATGTTAATGAAGTTGCTCCTTGGCTGTTGACCCAGCTGTTCTCTCTATCTCTGTATGTTAATGCATTTTCAACACCATTAATGAATTGCTTCTCTGTGCACCACACCCATTCCAATTCTACAATTGTTACTTTTTGGTCGAGATGTAGTCACCTCAGTCAATGCAGAGACAACAAACTGTTGACTTCTCTTTTCTCTCATAAGTCAGCCCTTTTGGGAAATAAGCATCAATTCACCATTTAGAGTGGAAGTTGTGTCGAGGTAGACTCATTTATTATAGAGGCCAACAGTTTTTAAATGTTCAGGAGTACTTTTTTTATTTTAACAGATTTGTGTGTGTTGAGAATCATTTAAGACAACGTTAGCACCTGTTAGCTTTAATTGTGAGGAAAACTGGATGATTTTGAGCTTTTGTCAGCTAATTTCATCTTCCGGGTTTAAAATAATTTTTGGGGCGGAATCAAAATCGGTGATGTAGCGTGAATCTGCTAGTGGAGTGATGGCGCATCGGTTTCTCATTATTGTTCACAGCTGAGTTTTCTTATCCTATGAGAAGACCCTGCTTCTTAATTATTCATGAGAGCACATGCTTTCGAAACGCAAGGCAGACCTGCCAAGCTGTGACCCAATGACTGGGTGAGACCGCATCTGCGCAGCACGGGTATGTGTTTGTTTCCATGATCCACAGGGTTTGTTGCAGGTTTTTTCCCCGCAATTCTATCAGGGCCACTACAGCAAAGCTGTTGGTTTGCACTGCAGCAAGCATTTTTGCGAGAGAGCTGTACGAGAATTGGAGAATGGCGGACTTTGTCTTTTATCAGTTGAGTTCGTTACCATTCAGACACATCGCCTATATCCGTGCTGCTGTGTTCGCCTTTGTTTAAAATCCTGCAGATTACCGACAGGGCTAATGGTTGAAATAGACAGGGCAAGAGACCTGCTGCATTGCTATTCACTGTGTCTGCATTCAGACTCGGGGATTCAGGAAGAGAGATGTCCTCCTCATTTATAGTGTTTACATAAACATGATTATTTTTATGATGATATAACAAATTATGGTTATGTGTATATGAAATAACGAATAACAGGAACAGGACATTAAATTACTTACTGTTTATTTCTTAGCATTTTAACTTAGTAAACTATAAAGTCATGGGTTTCCTCATGGTTTGTGTCTCATTTTGTGAGATGACTGACCTGTACTGCCGGCCACGCCCACTCCTCCCTCAGCTCACAGAGCACCATCCCCATCACGAAGCATAAAAAAAATTCTTAGGTAGACTTGAACCGAAAGAGGGGGGTTTCAAGACCCTTTAACATTCTTTAAAATATTTCCTATGTGTTCATAAAAATAAATAAACTCAAACTGATTTGGGACAAGTGAAAAATGAGTAAGCCATGACAGAATTACAATTTTTGTGTGAACTATTGGTTTTCGGCCTCTGGCTAAATACTGTTACCTAGGGGTCAAATGCAATCGCAGATGTAATAGATCAGTATTATTAAATTGCATACAATTTTATTCATTTATATTTTTGAATATTTAGGTTGGGGCTTGTAGGCCCTATCATACACCTGGCGCAATGCGGCGCAAGGCATGACGCAAATGTTGTTTGCTAGTTTAGCTGGACGTTTTGACGTTTTTCACCATGCTGTTTAAATAGCAAATTCATTTGTAATCATATGTGCGCCCATAAGCGTTCTGGTCTAAAAAAGGAGGTGTGTTAAGGCACATTGCTGGCACGATGCTATTTTGAGGAACTAAAATAGACTGTATATAGACCACCTAAGAGGAGGTCTAAGGTCCAGTGCAGAGTGCGTTAGATGTGCGCCTCGCTTAAACATTGCTTAACACACAGGATGTACAGCAATATGCAAATATCTTTACAAATAAAAAATAATTAAAGGAATAAAATATTACAAAAATTATTATTTTCTACATAAATATAAAAACCACTACTTTCATGCCTTTTTCATCTCGGGGGGCTTTTTCAGTTTATTCATGACAATTTGTTTGTGTATAATGTTATTATTTGTAGTAGTAGTATTTATTATACGCATATTTATATTTGTTTTTATTAAAAACACGCTTAGATTTGCCCACCTGTCAGGTTTTAGACCATACGGGGCATAGCATGTGCGTTTGAATATAATACAGTTTTATAACTTCGTTATTATTGTTCATTTATTTGTTTGCTGGAAATTAGAACTGAATTTAGAAATAGTTTTGAAACAAATATTTGCGCTTAACAAAAAAAAATATGTAGGCTAATGGATTTCTGTGCATTCAACACCTTTCCTTATCTACGGAAGAGAGTGTAAGTGAAAGTAAATAATGAGGAGGCTCATTCTCTCACGCTGCAGATGCACTGTTTAACTGTTTTCTCGCTAGTGAAGCATTCAGTTATTCCACTTACAAAGTCTGCCATGTAAAAAGCAAATGCGCTATCGCGCGGCGCAACTGACTCATAAAAGGAATTGGAGATGACACTCTGATTAGTTTATTCTTAAAACACACATAACTCATTATAAGAATAAGCTCAACCCTGTTAGACCATGCGTCGCGGCGCAAAGTGGAATTTTCCGTCCTTAAAATAGCAAAAGTGGATTCTGACACGCCCTTAATGATTTTGCACCCTGCGCTTTGAACTTTGCACCTAGATCGTTAAAATAGGGCCCTGTATGTTTGATGTGAATATTGTGCGATATACAGTATAGGGTCCAAACCTGTTTTCATAGGATCCAAAATTGCTCTGTATGTTTTTATTTTTTTTGTTGAATTGTTGACAGGTGTTGCCTCTGCTGGAGATCACTTCCTACATTCCTGCCAAACTACAATCCCAGAAATAATTGCACCAATCACTCCTGCCACAGCTGACAGTCATTTGGACACACACTCACAGCTGAAACTTTTCATCATTGATTACCTGGACTGTTTAAACCCCTTAGTTTCACAAACAGATTGCTGAGGACTGACTAGGTGTTTCATTCAATTCAAAGCATTTTCTTTGATCCTGTGTTTTTGGCCTTTGGGCTGTTTATTGTGTTTTTTTCTTAATTCATTGCCCCCTGCCCTGAACTTTTGCCTGTCTTTGGATTACACTCTTGGATCTTCTACTATACTTTATATGCTGGTTTTCCCAACATACTGTAGGCTCATTCTGAAAACATAGTTCTATATACATTTCTGGAGATCGCAAATTATGTAGCCAGAAGTACATATGACTGAATTTCGTTTTAAAAACTACAGGGCGGTATGATGCCACCCCTTTTGCACTTACCAGTGAAGAACAGTTCCAGAAAGCAGAAAAGACAAAAACAGAAGCCAAGAAATAAAATAAACAAGTAAATAACAGGGTGCTATTGTGGTAACATCTGAAAACGTGGTAAAAAAAATCAGGCAAGGGCTTTTCTTTTACTGCATTGCTTTTTAAGACTGTTTTAAGGGACAGTTAAGGGAAGTTGGTGGGCAGGTCAATCAGTCTTTTTGAAAACAATATTGGTTGGGTTTAGGGAAGAAGGAGGGTAGGTCAGTCGATTGGTCAGTCAGTCATTCAGTAAGTCAGTTAGTCAGTCGACAGCGGCTTCTGGTGTATTTATGCAAGAACAGCAGGCATGAATTGCACTCGCAAGAGAAATTTGAGATCTGAAAAAGCGTACACAGCGGCCTCTGGTGGATCTGAGAAAACAAAAACTGCAAAAAAACATAGCTCTTGGGACATATTTGCCATGCTCCAGAAATGTATATAGGGGTACATTTTCAGAATGAGCCTGGGCTGTGTTTTTAACCATTCTAAAATAAAGCTTCCTCTGTCTGCATGACCTCCATTCACAATAGGAATCAGCTTAACTTTTCTAGTCGTGTCAACTTACATCAATCAAAGTGACTAAAAATAATATTAGGTTAAACTTTGTATAACTTTAGAAAAATAGCTGAAATCTGATTAACATATTAAAATAAGTAACAAAAATATTTCTTGTCTTGATTTTTGTCATTACATAATTTTTTTATTTATAATGTTCTAAAGGCATCTCTTGGGGCAGGGATGTTTAAAATGCGTACTGTAAATGTTCTACAACACCAAGCTTTTTGCGATGCTCTACGGGAGCGGGCTTCACGTTTTGTTCATTCCTTACCCTGCCATTAACTGTAGCTCACACCTGCCTGCAATTATAAGTAATTCATCCAAGATCTTCAGGCCCTCTATCACTTGATTACAGGAATACAGTCAATCAAACAGACCCCAACCCGTGTAAAGTGTTAGAATATCTTGACTGTCACTTGTCCCAGTTTTCTTACTGGAGATCGACTGGGAAGCATCAGTGATGTTGAGAGCTTGAGACGAGGCATACAGCTGGATTCCGCTGTGATAATCGAAAGCAGCCATGACAGGGAATTTGTTGAATGTGTCAAATTGCGCTTGTAGCTCTTCTTCTCACCAGAATACTCACAGTTAGCAGCAGTCCGCAGGATAATGATATTAGCAGTCTGAGTCTTTGCTCTAATTGTAATTAACACGCATTGATTAGCTTAAATTATATTCCAGTGACTCGCAGCAGTTATTTTCTTGAAAATTAGTTTTTGTATAGTTTTATTACTATTTTGTTGGTAATGCTATACTTGAAGGGAGTGCTCTTAAGGCTTTCATGAAACCTTTATAATAATGTCATGACACAAGTAATCAATATGATATTGGATTTTGATTTGAAATATGATTCATTAAATGTAATTTGCTCCGTTATGTAATTTTAAATGCAAAGGTGACTTTGTTTGGCATGTCTTTGTCATGACAACTTGACAAAACCAAGACAACAAAACCCAACACAGGCTCATTTTGAATATGTACCCCCAATTATATTTCTGGAGAGCACGAATTATGTAGCCAAAGGTACACTGCAAAACCCAAAAAGTTAAAGTATCTCAAACCATTTGAGGAAACCGATTGCAACAAACCATTTAAGTTCAAAAACGAATCCAAATGAGTACTGTGAACTTAATCCATTTGAGTAAATAAAACAATTTGAGCACAGTTAAACCCGATAAATGAAGAGACCTCAAACCAACTGAATACTGTAAAACCCAATAGGTTAAGGCAACTCAAACTGTTTGAGGAAACCAATTACAATAAACCATTTAAGTTAAAAAATTTATCCTAATGAGTACTGTGAACTTAATCCATTTGAGTAAACTAATCAATTTGATCACAGTAAAACCCGATAACTGAAGAAAACTCAAACCAACGGAGTATTGTAAAACCCAATAAGTAAAGGCAACTCAAACCATTTGAGGAAACCGATTGCTACAAACCATTTGAGTAAAAAAATGAATCTATATGAGTATTGTGAATGTACCCCATTTTAGTTGAAGTAATGAGGTATTTAATTAACTCATTACCTTCAACACTGAGTTCAAAACTCTTTTCAAATGAGTAGAATAAACTTTCAGCAAATTTTGAGTTAACTACACTCAATTGATTTGATAAAGTTGCCTGTTGGGTTTTACAGTGCAAAAATGAGAACTCAAACCAACTGAGTACTGTAAAACCCAAAAAGTTAAGGCAACTCAAACTGTTTGAGGTAACTGATTGCTACAAACCATTTGAGTTCAAAAACAAATCTATATGAGTACTGTGAACTTACTCCATTTAAGTTGAATTAATGAAGTATTTAACTAACTCATTACCTTCAACACTGAGTTCAAAACTCTTCAAATGAGTACAAATAACTTTCAGTAAATTTTGAGTTTTAATTTAATTTTATAAAGTTGACTGTTGGGTTTTACAGTGTACGTATGGCTGCATTTCATTTTTAAGACGAACGCTACGGGGCGGCTGATGGCTTCTGTTCCTTTTCGCGCTATCAGCTGACCACTTACCTTTGTGTAGATGGCTTTTCCATAGTTACCAATTTGCCCAGTTGCTCGCCACGCATGTAGGCAGACTTGGGAGGTGGAGCAGAGTTGACCAAAGTCAGCAAAGAACAGTTCCAGAAATCAGGTAAAACTTAAACAAAAAAAAAATTAAATAAACAAGTACATAACAGGGTGAGAAGGTGGTAGAATCTGAAAACGTGCTAAAAACCAGATGGCAGCGAGGGCTTTTCTTTTTCTGGATTGCTTTTGATAACGTTGTTGGTTGGGTTTAGGGAAGGCAGTGGGTGGGTCAGTCTGTGTTTTTTAAACTTTCTGTTTTCATCATGACAATTTGACATTAACAAGACAACATAACTTGTCATAAATCTGTCATAAACTTGATTGTAGCCGTTATTATTGTCATAAATTATTTAACAGCATTGTAAGTATGGTTCTTGACCTCAGATACAGTAGAACACATTTCATTTGTCAATAAAATGAGATCAAATGTTATTAAATATTGATGATGCTTTTACAGATGCTGTAAACAATATTAATTGTTTACAGAGTATTGACTTTTTCTGAATTTTTTATTTTTTTTTCCGCTGAAATAGGTGATCAGAAAAAGATTTATGGCATAATTATAATGGCCTCATGACAGTCATGTTGATGATGGATTTATGACACAAATCCCTCCATGAGTATATTTCTGGGCTACTTAATATACACCTACCCGTGAGATCTTTTTTGCTCTAAGGATCGACTATTTGACAGTTCCGCGATCATGCGGTGATAGATCCTTTTCATTAGCAGCTCCAAGACCAAGACGGAACGATCTTCCACTCTCCTTAAGAACATCTCCTACTTTTGAGTCTCTTCAGAGGTCACTAAAAACATGCTTATTTTCTTTACCTTTTAATCATGTGTTTATGTATTTTGGTTTCTTGTATGTTTGCATGTATTATGTGTTTTTATGTACAGCACTTTGGTACCCATCATGGTTGGTTAAAAGTGTTCTAGAAATAAATTGAGTTAAGTTGAATTATATTGTCTTGGTAATGTAAAGTTATCATGACAACGACAAAGACAGGTTATGATGTATTTGCCTATGTCAAGTTTAAAAATGACATAAACCACAAACCACCTAATTACAGTTGTTATAATCATGCAAAAAATCTATATTCATGACATTTGCCAATCCATGAATATAAATGTGTCATGCCAGTGTTATGAACACCCCCATCAAATAAAGTGTTACATTTAGTTTTGTCCTCTTTTCCAAAGAGAACATTAGTCTAAAAAATAACAATAACAACAATTAATTGTGTTTTTCAGTAAAATATTGAAAATGAGAAGATGGAACTCCTTTTATTCATTTATTAGTTAAAGGATAATTAATTAACTGCAGTTATACAGCACTTAATGTTGCCTGTAATTAAAACCGTTATTTGAATCTACATACAAATTCAAGTCACTCCTCCTTTACGAGCTTCAATCTCCATGCATTTATTGGGGCGATGGAGATTAACAGCCTGTGAAATGTGGTACAGGAGATTCCTTTACAGAGGAAATATGGCCCCCACATTTCACCGTTTTATCATGGCTGAATGAGAAATTTGCTGTGCTGAGTAACCATTGGAATTCTGTCAGATGACCATGGTAAGCGAATGATAAAGAGTCCATAAAAGTGGGTAAATTATAGTTAAGGCTCTGCTGTACCCACACACACACACAGCGTGAGAAGCCGGTGAAGTAATGCAGTATGTCTGTGGTCACCGCGCAAGATTAGATTTTCACACTGAGCACAGTATATTGGTGTCTTACCACATTATGTCTTGTTACCAGAAACCTCAGGTTATTATGAGCACACAAACCCAACAAGTAGCCTATCGTTTTTATTGTATTTTCTTGGATTTTTTTCTATAGAGCATGTATTGGTTGAGACTACTCATTATTTGATAATTTAGCTTATATCTTCTATGTCTGTACAATGACTATATGAGAATGTGTCTAGGTGTTTATCACAATGTTTAAGCCACTTTATACAATGTAAATAAACAGTGAATGTCCTTCTTTGCAGTCAAAAATATTGAATTATTGGGCACAGTTCATTTAAGTAAACAAGGTAGTGAAAACTGAATCACCATTCAAATAATTGATCTTAATCAGCTTTACATTTATTGGCCTTATTCTGTTTTAAAGTGAAATGTTTGGCTGAAAGGAAGGTCCAGAAAAAGGAAAATTCAGTCATTATTTACTTACACTCATGGGGTTCTATTTTAATGATATAGGCGCAAAGTCTAAAGTGCATGGCGCAAAAGCATTAATGGCATGTCCGAATCCCCTTTTGCTATTTTAAGAATGGAAAAATATGGTCTGTGCTTTGGCGTATAGGTCTAACAGGGTTGTGCTTATTCTCTTAATGAGTGATGGGTGTGTTTTCAGCATAACATACATTACACCAATCAGAGTCTCATCTCCCAATCCCTTAAAGAGTCAGTTGCATTGCGCCATGACACATTTGCTTTTTACATGACAGACTTTGTAAGTGGAAAAACTGAACACTTCACAGGTAAACAGATCATCTGCAGCGCTAGGATAAAGAACGAGTCTCCTTTATACGGCCTCTTTACTTTCTCTTTACTTTTACTCTTTACCCCTTTACTTTCGTGGATAATGAAACGGTGTTGTACACACTCCACTGAAGACATTCATTAACCTACATATTTAATTTAGTTTGTTAAGCGGAAAGATTTGTTTTAAAACTATTTCTAAGTTCAGTTCTAATTTCCAGCAAACAAATAACTGAACAATGGACAACACACGTCCTATTCTTATGGCCTATATGGTGATGCATCTGTCTCCAAAACCCGACAGGTGGACAAATCTAAACTTCTTTTATTCAAACAAATATAAATATGCATATAATAAATAATAGTGAATATATATATATATATATATATAAATGAGTTCAGATGCAAAAAGCTGCTAAACGCCACTTCCGCCAAAAATGGGCTCATGACATTGGGCGAATGCTTTAGGGACGTAGTATATGTTCAACAAATATTATTGCTTCAAATAATCTAAATCCCAGCGTCAGCACATTCAGAAATAACAGTTTGTTGGCAAAAGTCTCTAAACGAAACTTGCCTTTGACAGTAAAAGCCGCTATGTCCCTAGAACCAATCAGAAGACACAAATCAAATCATGTTTTCAATGTAAGGGCGCACTAATAAGCCAGTCAGTGAATGAAAAATGAAAATGTCCCTTACCTCAAAACTCTGCATTATAAGGAAAAGAAAACACACTGTACAGTCAGAAGTGTAACATGCATTCATAACATTTTTTTGCGTAGTGACGCTACTTTGAATGAGTCCAATTTACTATACATTAAACGGCAACTGCGTTTCACAAAAAACAAAGTTAAGATGCAGTCCTTTTTATCCCACATGGATGCTATGAGGATAAACAAGAGCCGAAAAAGAGACAAAGACCTTGAGTATGGTGAGGATGAATAAATTACATATTTTAAAAGTGTCTGGGAGACATCCCCTTTTTGCCCAGTAGGCCTACCTTTTGTTTTATTTGTAGCAATTTTTTTAAGATATTAAATATAATATATAAAACTATACATTATTTATATTACTTCATACTATACATCTGATAAGCTTTTTTATATTAATGGACAATGCACAGATTTAGTTTTTTCACAATGTTTTTACACTACATTATTTGAATCTGACAAGCTTTACAACGTTGTGGTTGCGCTGAACTGAAAATAGCAACAAATCGCGCCATACACACCGTACACCTTATTGTGCCAAGTGTATGATAAGGCTTTTCCATGCTTATAAAATGTTGAATAACGAGTTAAAATAATAGTCACACAATTTCCCTATTGTTTTCATTTTAACAATAAACATGTTGTACACTATTTTACTTAGCTGAAAACAGTGATTTCCACTAGATTAAAAGATCCAATAGATAGCAAATAAGTTGTTTCTGTCATTGTAAAGAAATCAGTAAACATTGTTTTATGAATTCAACTAATTAGACTTGATCATTTTAATAAATTAAATGGCTTTCATAAAAGTAAAACAGAAAACACTTAATTTGATAAAAAATAAAAATAAAAAAATCTATAATATTAATTTTGTATTCTCTGTTGAAGAAATTCGATCTGATTCACAACACCTCTTTCTGTCTCATCCATTATGTCATTTAGGAATACACTCAATTTCTCTTAAAGCTACAAATATGTGCTCACAGCCTTTATAAACACTGTGGCTGATGTTCTTTCTTTTTTTCTTTCTTCTTTTGCCCAAATGCACACAGTCTTATAGTCCAGGGTGTACTGCTCACTGTAGCGATGTCAGATGGCCCTATTGCAGAGAACGATGTTATCTCTCTAACGGAACGTCTGTTCATCCATGCTCATGCGTAATGCTGTATGCCTGTGTTTGAGGTTACCTCAGTGAACCCACTATCCAGATGTGAAGATTTCAGCTGTTTCCATTCACCTATTTTTATGTGCATTTTGCATATGCACATAAAAAGCTGTTGATTGAAACTTCAAGATGCAAATAAATTTTGAAAATGCGCATAAAAAATCGTAATCCTAAGTAGGGTAAACGCTTTATTCGGTAAGAAAAGATGCGCATAAACTTAGAAGATTTTATGCGCATAAACTTGGAAGCAAAAGATGCGCATAAACACTTTTACCGAACGAATTTCAGTATGCGCATTAAAGAAGGTCATATGATTTTGTCGTAAGAGATCATGTGATGATGAAAATGTGTGCGAATGGACAAACTAGCAGGCTGTCCACACTGTAAAACATCTAAAATGTTGTTTTGGTCAACCTGAACCATTTCAGTATTAGTGTTATTATATTATTAATGACCTCCAGAATCAAGAACATCTGTGCTTCGCATCTCAAGCTTTCAAACGCCACTGCACATTCACTGTGTGTCTGGATTGCCTTCTGAGGCACATGTCATTTATTAAATGAAAAAAAAAACGTTGACGCTGCTCCTCTGACCATAGCAAATTTCGTTTGTACTGTTAATATTTGGCGCCAGTTAATCAGGAAGTGATTTTGTTCGCTTTGACTGGTTGGATGGAAACTCTGCTTTATTCGCACGTCTTTTATGTGATATTCCAGTTTTGCGCAAAAAAAAAAGTAATTTGCATTTTTGAAAGGAAACATAGCTAGTGTTTACATTGCATTAAGGCTGCAAAATATATTGTTTCAGCATCGACATCACAATGTGATCATTCGCAATTGTCGCATCGCAAGTATACGCAATGCTGTGTTTTTTGAGGCCTGCGACTGTGTGAGGGTTTTAAAAGCATTCAGGCATAAAAAATGTACTGTTTGTAACTTTATAAAAAATTTAATAAAGTAAGTTAATTTTATTGAATTGTTTATAAAACGAAGACTATGCAGTAATATTTTACTTTTGATTATACAATTACTGTATACCTGAATACGTTGACTCTTTGGAAAACAGTAAACACTGTTTATTTCATTAGCATATTTTTTTCTTTATTGAATTTATCTATGCTTGTAGATTGTTTGTTATATTTTATGCATTCCACTATAGAATCTTCCCAATCAATCTAAAATGATAGAATCTTTACATTTATTCAACTCATCTAGTGAAACTATATTCATATCGCAATTTATATTGCAGAATAAAACAAATATTGCAATGTGTAATTTTTCCAATATCATGCAGCTCTACATTGATAAGCAGGAGTATAGATTTCATCAAACAGTTGTGGGGGACAATAAATGTACTTGAAGGGATATGCATAAACAGAGTGTAGACAAATTCCAATTGTTGTGGTGACAGTGGCCATGTCTGTTGTAGACATCATTATCATTTAAGCAGGTAACGTTATTTTTGCTAACATTGCAGACTGCCATAATCTGTAATAAACAGAACAAAATGACTTCAACCAATGTTAAAGTGAGTAAAATAAGCTTGACAGCACAACTTTTGCAGAACTGGTTAGTTCTATCCATGTAGATCAACGTTTAATGTTAGTGAGTGGGCCCGCGAGTTTGATAAGTATATCACTTTACAGTTTTTTTGTGTAGAGCTGAACGAACCCACCAATCACAGTGGGTATATGGCTCTCGGGGGCAGGACATCAGCTGGGCTTGACGCAGGCAGAGAAACATTTCTGACATGGAGTGTTTTCTCCCGTGTCTGGCTGGCTGCTTCGTTTCTATTGGGCACACGCAGACATTCGTCCCAGCGTGCTTCATTTACAACACTTCAAAAAAGTTTAAATTGCTACCCAGCGGGACATTATAAATATATAAATGTATATAAATCAGTGCTTAATGAGAGAAAATGAGTGTACCGAAGGCTGTGTGGATTGTGCATGATGGTAGTCATGCGCTACTTAAAGCAAAGTTTTCAGCTATTGGTCCTGAACAATATTTTCATCCAATCATCTTGCTTATGGTTACTATCACTCTCTTTGGTTGGTGGTCATTGTTGCGCACGCAGTGAGCGGAAAATAAATCAAAGTGATGCGTACGCGGCGGGATAAAAGAAGAGTAAGGAACTCAATGCAGCCTAATGTCATCTGCAGTCACACATCGATACCTGTCCATCGGCAATAAGACTCCCCAGTAATTCGATTTGGAAATTACGAAAGAAGGGGCGGGGAGAAGGGATGGGGAGGGTGGGTATGGTTGGATCATATATTATACCAAGGTTGGCAATCCAGGGGTGTTATATGCTGTACCAAAAAGCTGAGGAACTGGGGGGAAATGGGGATTGTCAGGGCAAAAACAGCAGACGAATGGCACTCGCAACTATGTAGATATTGCATCTTGGAATTTTAACCCATCTGAGACAACCTGAATGACAAAATAAAATAACCATGCATGACTATGGGTAAACCGAAGTAGTATGCTATTTGGTTTGTGAACACATACTAACACATTGATTAAAATATTGAGCATTATGACACATACACTCTCAAAAATAAAGGTACTTGAACTGTCACTGAGGTGGAACCTCTTCAAAAGGTACACATTTGTTATTAATAGGTCCTTATTAATGCATCAAGGGTACATACTACACTCTCAGAAATAAAGGTACAGGAGCTGTCTCTGGGGCAGTACCTTTTCAAAAGGTACATATTTGTACCCAAAGAGTTCACAATGGTACCTCAAAGGTGCATATTAGTACCCAAATGTGGCTAAAAAGTACCTTTGAGGTACTATTATGGACCCTTCAGGTACAAATATGTACCTTTTGAAAAGGTACTGCCCCAGAGACAGCTCCTGTACCTTAATTTCTGAGAGTGTAGTATCTAAAAAGTACAAATGTGTACCTCTTGAACAATTAAGGTACTAAAAGCTATCTTTGAGGTACCAATATGGACCCTTTAAGTACAAACATGCATTTTTTGAAAAGGTCCCACCACAATGACAGCTCTTGTATCTTTATTTCAGAGTGTATGCTTTTTTTTCTCTGTTTTTGTTTTGTTCTTACCTTAATAACAACTTAATTAAATGGTGCATAGGGGTTGCTACTTTACTGTTCTTCAATGACAAACAACAAATAAATCACTGAACATATACACCATTTCAATGTGGTGATGTCATTGGCCCATGAACATGTCCTGCTTGTTATCAAAAATAAATAAATCATAACTGTAACAACAGTCAATTCAATCATTACTTAATGTTAAACAGCTAATATATCATTATTTATCAATATGTGGCTCTTTTTGGATTCTCGGAAGCTATAGAAAAAAAATTTTTAAAACAGGGAATTAGTTGGGGCCATTAATTTTGTTTACATCCATCAAAATGGTCTATATGATGAGCTGAGGCTTGATGGCTACAGTTTAAACTTGTGGTTCTTATGGTGTCACAATAAAAGTCTCTAGTATATGCCCTTCAATTCTCTGTTGCATCCTTGCTTTGAAACTGTTGTGTACATTTTTAAAGCATTGAATAAAAAGCATTAAATTACAATTTATAATATGTATTATATTATATTAAAGGGTTAAAAAGTCATTCAAGTTTAAACTGAAATGATTTGATACTTTTAGTTAAATCAGGTCTTAATATAAACATATTATGCCTCTTCAAAGGATTGTATTATACTGCTTGTTCCAAAGATGAAAAGGATAATTGAAAAAAAATTACATAAATTGCATAATTATAGTAATCTTGCAAAGAAAGTACATGTGAGTCACAATAAGGTATCCACTGGGAATCTTCCAACGAGGAAAGTCTGATTGTAACGTGCTATTGACTGGAGACAGATAGTTGCAATTTCCCCTCATTTGGCCACCTGCAGTGGTGTTTCTCTGACACAGTTGCCTGCATTGCTGCTAATGAATGGTGCCCGGGTGTCTCCATTAATCAGCGGTAACAAGCTGTTGACCACACTCTGAGCATTGTAGTCATACAGACCTGCAGTTCTGCCTACAATTTACTCACATTAAAGTTTCAAATAATATGTTATGTGTATTTTGATGAATTAGTTTTGTTGTGTGTTGTATTCCTTATGTTGTAGGGAATAAATGTCCTCATGTGTATAGCAATATCGATAATGTTTGAGCTTGTAGGGACAATTTGTTGGTCTCTTATAGGAAAACAGCCCAGAATAAAGAAATGTAAAAAATACAGATTGTTTCCTGTGAGAGGTACATTTAGGCAACACAGGCTTATTCTAAAATGTAGTCGTATTTACATTTCTGGAGATCACGAATTATGTAGCCAGAGGAGCATATGGCTGCATTTTGTCTTTAAAACGAATGCTGCAGGGCGGTATGATGCCGGTTTTTCACGCTTACTAGCTGACCTCTTACCTCCTTGTGGACGACTTTTGACCATGTCAACGATGTTCGAGTCTGGTGGAGAATGATTCCAGAAACCAGTTAAGACAAAAACAAAAGCCAAAAAATAAAACAAACAAGTAAATAACAGGGTGAGAATGTAGGGAAATCTGTGGTAAAAATTAAGCTACTGTGAGGGCTTTTTATTTCCGGATTGCTTTTGAAAACACTGTCGGTTGGGTTTAGGGAAGTGGGTGGGCGCTGGTCAATCTGTGCTTTTTAAAACACTATCGGTTTGGTTTAGAAGGATATGGGTGGGGGTATCGATTGGTCAGTCAGTCAGTCGACAACGGCCTCTGGTGGATTTACACGAAAAGAGCAGGCACGAATGGCACTTGCGAGAGAAATTTGAGAGCTCAAATAGCGTACACAGCGGCCTCTGGTGGATTCGCGAAAACAAAAATGCAACAAAAAAAAAAAAATCTCCTGAGATGTATTTAGCACTGTCACATAGATATACACAGGAGACCCAAATGCAAAAGAATGCAAGATGATTTATTAAAGAGTCACAACTGGTATAGATCTCACCAGATATAGTGTGGAGCAAGGGTGCTCACACCAGGAATTCAACACACTAAACAGCGGTAATAGTTCATCTGAGAAACAGAGCCGAAGTGAAGTCTCTCACTGATATCTCACCAGATATCGAGGGAAGGGGGAGGTTATCGCTATGGAGCAACTCTCAAGAGAATCGACACGCTTACCAGCGGTAAAAGTTCATCAGAGTAGCGGATTCTGGATGAAGTCTCTCACTGATATACAGTAGTTGTCATCAGTGCAGGCAGTTGTAACAACATCAATGAAACGGACACGTGCATAAGGTCCAAATATAACAGACTTATGGGGAAACACCGCCACCAGATCAAGCGAGAGCACCTAACTGGAAGCAGACACAGGAGTGAACAAACAACGGACTGACAAACGCTATCTGCAAACACTGAACATATAAAGGGGCGCGGTAAAGCACAACAGGTGTGACTGATAGAAAACAGCTGAGTGATATGAGTGGTAACAAGACACGTGACAACCCAGCTGATGAATGTAAACACACACACACACACACAACACGGTGAAGATAACCCAAACAAACACACCCACTTCCCACACACACACACACATACACATACAAGAAGAACAGATAGATCCACAACCGTGACAAGCACTCTCCAGAAATGTATAGCTGTACATTTTTAGATGAGCCTGGGTTGCATTTAGGGGTATGGTTGGGGTATTGTGTATAGAGTCTGTACAGTATGAACATAATTATGTCTATGGAAAGTCCCCATAAAGATAGCTGTATAAGTGTGGGGTCTGATAATTAAAAATATATATATTTTAAAATGTTTTTTAATTATTATTTTTTTATCCAGTTAATCAAATTCCACGTTTTTATAGTATTGCTTCATTGTGCCAATAAATGTATGGGAAAAATGGCCAACAATCAAAGGAATCTTGTTAAAAAGTATTGTTCACCTACAAATGCTAATTATGTCATAATTTACAGTAGACCTCCTCCATTTGTTCCAAACATGTTTAGGGTTAGGGTAACCCTAACCCTACATGTTTGAGTTTCAATTTTCTGTTAAATAATAAATAATAATAGTCCATTTCATTTGTAATGTGGTTTTCTTAAACCCAAAGCACTGCAATAGAAGATATTTAACACATAAATATTTTTTATTAATAATAATAATAATAATAATAATAATAATTATTATTATTATTATTATTATTAAAGCTGCCAGCAGCGATAAAAGGGACCTCGCACCCAGGCCCACTGCAGCCCGGTGGCCTTTGGATGACAAAGCACAATGGACAATAATAACTTAATATGATAAATATAAAAAAAAGAGACAAAATCACAAATTTTGGTCAAACTTGGTTCTGTCAGCAGTTGGACACTCACTTCTACTTGGAAACCTACATTAAGCATAAATTTTCACCACTTTCACGTGTGTGCGAAGTTTTGTGAGTTTTCAAGCATGTTTAGACCCTCAAAAATTCAATTCATTTAAGAGAAGAAGAAGAAATGGAGCTATATATAATAATAATAATAATAATAATAATAATAATAATAATAATAATAATAATAATAA
>CAIGQZ010001206.1:8170585-8189551 GCA_903798205.1 Danio tinwini
AATAATAATAATAATAATAATAATAATAATAATAATAATAATAATAACAGTAATAATGAAGACAAAATAATATATTGAAAGACAAAAGAAGAATAACATTTTAGAAAGTAGCAAACATTAAATTCAATATAATTATTGTTCCTACTGTGGCTGTTTGTTTCCAAGATTTTTCGGAATATGTCTTCAATGGAAGGTTCTTTTTTTGGGTGAACTACTGTATCCCTTTAACAATGCAAACTGTGCAACTTTTTAAACGGTCTGTTCTTTTACTTGAGCCAAGATAGCACTTCCTGACATTTAGACTGTCCTCTGGTCAAACGTATTTTCACTGTGTGAACTCGCAGTTCACGGTTTTCCAGTTTTGAACTTCTCTGCATGTGCTTGTGTTTTTGGTTTCCTACATTCACACACATTTCTCTGTTTGATGAGCGCAATTAAAACAGCAATGACTATATGTTTATGCAATCACCTTGCAATATTAAATGGTTTTAGCACACAGGCATTTGTATAAACATGAATGCATTATTGATGTACTGACAGCATTTACAAAATTCTTTTTATTTATTAACTTTAAAGATGTTTAAATGTTTAGAAATGCTAATACTTAAAAAAATCAAATACATTAATTAAATTAATAGGTTTGTATTTTATTTTATTACATCAATGTAATTAATTATGTTCAACATATTTATTTAACACATCTTATTTTAATTGCAGTCTTTTTCTGTTTCATGTGTCTTATTTATTTAAAAAGGATCTTTCAATGATTATTTCCAAAAACTCTTTGAAAATTAAAATCATCATTAAAATCATTATGAAATCATCATCATAATCATCATTTTATGATGTTGTATTATATTTTAATGATGCGTACTTGTATTGATTAACATATTAAAGTAGTTGAATTTACAATTTAACATGTCGTTATGTGTTTTAAATTGTATATGAGAACTAACGCTGGTCGTAGACATCACAGGATGACTGATCATGAAGGAACGTGTAGTCTGGTGCATTTGTTACCCACGACAAGTCAAGATTTTACAGAGACAAAATCACATTATCTGACATAGTGACTTTCATAACCGACATTAAAAATTGTGTGATCTGACCGAGCCTTTCAGTGTATAACAAGCTCTAAATGATCCTGATTAACATGTTGCTACTAGAATAAAAAAAAAAGCAGAGTGAAACTATAACTTGAGAGAGTATTTTGAAAGTAAAAACATGTCAGGCAGCAAATGCTGTGTTGGAGAGATGGTCACACTCCAAAGCGTTTTACGTGTTGCCACAACCGACAGGTTCATAAGTAAACAAAGCATCTTTTCAGAGGAAGCACCTTCCGGCTCATAGGTCAGATTCCATTGTGGTCCCCGTGCCAATGGACAAATCCATTAAGTGAATCTTTATGAGGGCCCAGAACACTTGAGCACTGGCCCATAACTCCAGGATTGATCAGATGTGACACTGAGGGAAGAGGAGGGTCACGGCCAATGAAATAGAAACACAATGATAAAATCATTGGAGAATGGGACAGCATGTGGAAGTTAAAGCGAAACTCGAATGGCTTTATCGATTACACCCTCAATCTGTTTATGAAGTTTATTTTGCAGGGAGTCAGCAGGGAGCAGCAGCTGCAGGTTTGTTTGGAAGAATTAGCCCGTGATTATCTAGGGTTTGTGCAAGTCATTGAAAGCGTTGGCTTTAATGAGGTGGGGGATTGAAAAAATGATATATCAATACCCCCCACAGGTGCTTTATCGAGCTGATGCTGTTGGAGTTTACAGCTAATTTGGCTATAGACAGTCGGAGAATAATGTAACGCTAATGGAGCGAAGAAAACAGGATGCTAATGGATAGTCAGTGTAAAAACAAATGCTCCTGGGATTGTTCATATTATACAATTGGTCTGTTGGCTTGATATGTTAGATATTTTCCACAATCTGAAATATTGTTAAGGCTATTTGTTTGTATTTTTTTTTTCTTAGTCTATGTAAAGCTGCTCGGACACAATCTACATTGTTAAAGTGTTATAGAAGTAAAGATAACTTCATTCATTTTCCTTCAGATTAGTCCCTTTAATTATCAGGGGTCGCCACAGAGGAATGAAACGACAACTTATCCAGCATAAGTTTTACACAGCGCATGCCCTTCCAGTTGCAACCCAGTATTGGGAAACATCCATATGCACTCATTCAAACACATACACTACGCCCAATTTAGTTAATTTAATTCATTTATAGTGCATGTCTTTGGACTGTAGGGGAAACCCATGCAAACACGGGGAGAACACTGAGCCACCGTGTCGCCCCAGATAACTTCATCATCCATTCATTTTCCTTCGGCTTTGTCCCTGATTTTATCAGGGGTCGCCACACCAGAACAAACTGTCAATTATTCTGGCATATGTTCAACCCAGCACTGAGAGTACACTAACTCGTGAACCCCCAGGGTTAGGAAACACCCATATACACTCACTTATACACTATGACCAATTTAGTTTTGTCAAAATAACTTGACTTATTTTTTCTTGTCCATTAAAGGTGCTAGAATAAAAATGTGGACATACCTAGATATCTGAATAATGAAACTAAAATTTCAGTACATGAAAATAAAATACCATGAGCCTCAAACACCATTGTTTCCTTGTTCTCATGTAAATCCTATGAGGGTAAAATCCTAATCAAAACAAAAAACAATCCGAACAAAACAATGACTCTGACGATCTATCATCAATATGCTGGCCCTCAGCAACGTGTGATTATTTAAAACGTTTTACTGAGATTACAACATTTGTTTCTATTCATTCATTCATTCATTCTGTAGAGAAATTAGCTCAATTCATGAATATTAATGATTAACAATAACAAGTTATTGTTAATTATGAATATTCTGAATTAACTTATAGTTAATTTAATTAAACAAATATAACAATGACTTCATTCGCTCGTCTAAGCAGACTGTGATTATTTATTTATTTAGAAAGGGAATTATTGAAGTAGATGAATGGTTTAAATTTTTATTATTATTATTATTATTATTATTATTATTTTATTAAACTTAATACTAATAATAATATAAAAATTCAGATTCATTAAATTACAATTGTCAATAGTTCAAATTAACACAATTCAAATTCAGATTGTTTTGGCATATTATTTGCTCCATAATTGTCAGCGTTCATTTCACCATACAATAGCAGGCAGTTGTCACATTATTGACATAGTTTTGTTTGTGTTTTACTTAGGATAATTCTGTTGTTCTGATTGCTTAAGATAAAAGCAAAATTATTAAAAGTCATCTTAATGATTATTGACGACACTCCATCGACATCCATTGTGGTGTTGCTCTTCCTATATGGTGTGCAATTTAAACAATAAACAAAAACAGTAGGAAGTAACTCAATTTAAATAATGACAATAGAAACCATTGGAAATCCCACTGTTAGAAATAAATATGACTTGATAAATTCCAAACTCCAGAGAACTAACTGTGTGACATAAATTGTGTTAATGATGTAGTTTGCATTGCGTTTGCTTTGACACTAATGTCAAACACTCAAATACAGCCTTTGAAACTTCCATGATCTATGTTATTTTAAAACGTTCTCTTCGGCTGCCCTCAGGAGTATATTACTGGGAAAAGATCCACGATGCTCTGTTGTGTTTTCGTACACTGAATTGTAAAACGTAGATAATTCCTCACGGGTGGCTCAAGCGAAGTGATTTTCAGATTGTTGATAGCAAATGATGCTCGGTAATTGTCTGCCATGTGCGTTATATCCCTCCGGTCAAAACAGAAGCAACATTTGTCATATTCCATCAGCGGTTTTTGTGTGGATGCTCTGAAAAACCTGCTGCATGATTTAGCCTTTGGACCGGCTTTCAGATGATTCATAATCAGTTCTGTGTATTAATTAAAACTCGATTGTTTACACAATGAAGGAAATTAACAGAAAATAAAAGAACTAAAATTAGTCATGTCTAAATGAGGGTGTTAATGTCACTTTAATATGTTTTTTTTTTGCAATGTTGGACGCTACTAGCACAAAAACTACACACTACACCTTTACTAGTTAAAATGTATGTTTATTTAATTGTAAAACTGTGGTAATAAAGTATATTACATATCCTTTGCATCAGTAAAACGTGTATAGTGGTAACACTTTATAAAGCATTCATTGGAAAACTACTCACTTTCCGGGCCGTTGAAGTTGATATTTAGCCGCACCATATTGGTGTTTAGTAACATCTTATTTTTACGATGAGGGTCATTAGCTGTAACATGGATGTGACGCTTGACAACGGAGTGAGAATCCTTATGCAGGACTTTATTGATATAGAGATGGTCAGGCAAGCAGTGGTTCAAAACAGAAACAAACAGATGTATATGGGCAGTGCTTAATTTGTGAATTGCAAGGTCCCGGAACAGATTGGGGTAACGGATCCGGCATGTTACCCGAGGATGTAAAGGTGTTGCGCACAAAATTGGAGAGCAGGGTGGTGGAGGTTGTCGTGGATGAAAGTAAAGAGCAGGGGGGCATGGCGGGGCATTGGATGGCAGAGGGGTGTCCCAGAAG
Organism: Danio tinwini; assembly: GCA_903798205.1. NCBI lineage: Eukaryota > Metazoa > Chordata > Actinopteri > Cypriniformes > Danionidae > Danio > Danio tinwini. Next base: position 8,175,162 of record CAIGQZ010001206.1, read on the forward strand.
AAAGTGAAGATAGGTTTGGGGAGTCACGGAAGAAAGTGAACAGTGGACAGGAGAAAAGGGCAGTTGAGGAGGGGGATTGGTAAAATGAGGTACGGGATCAGATTTTAGAGGTTCCGGATCCGCTGTGTTCCAGCACAAGTTAAGCCCTGTATATGGGCAATCCAGAGTCATCGATGTAATAACAGGCAGATGGTCACAAGGCAGGCGGCATACAGGGATAATCAAACAAAACAAAGCAATGTCTGACACGCAAAGCAGGACAAAGGAAAACGCGTTGTAGTGTCATATACATGTCACAGTAGACAAGACTCAGCAACAGTGTGTGAGTGTTTGAGCAGTACTTATAGTCCATGAATCAAACCTTGAGCAGTTTTAGCTGTGTGAATGTAATCAGTCAGGATCTGGAACCGGTTGTGTGTGTGTGTGTGTTGCATGATTGAAGTTTGTAGTCCATAACATTTCAGATTAGTAGTTCATGTGAATGTGTGTGTATTTACCAGCAATCTCTAGATGTAGATTGCTGGTGATCATAACATTAGCCCAATGCTCAACCCACAACCTGGAGGACCAGGACATACGTACACTATGAACAATTAAGCTTACCCATTTGACCTATAGCGCATGCCTTTGGACTTGTGGGGGAAACCCACGTGAACATGGGTAGAACATGCAAACTCCACACAGAAATGCCAACTGACCCAGTCGGGGCTCGAACCAGTGGCCTTCTTGCTCTGAGGCAACAGCACTACCCACTGTGCCACCATGCCACCCCTCATTGGAAATACTAGGGGTCATTAAAATACTTTTGAACTTTTTTGACTTATAATTATATTGTAATCAATCTTAAGGTTCTTTGTCCCATCAAGGGTTAATTAATTCTCGATTGTGTATGCATAATACATTTAATGCCTCATACAGTTTAACTTTTTCTGTAAAGCGACCTTGAGTTTAAAAAAAAAACAATATAAATAAAATGTAATTTACACAAGCCAGCGACTTCACTGCAAGGGTAATGATTAGCACCTTGGAACAGCAGCAGTTTTACCTCAAACCAATGAAGTATGATAACATCCACAGATTATTCGTTTATTTACTCTGCCTAACTCAAGGAGTGTGCAAAAAGAAGCCATCCGTAACGGTGAAGCAGATATTCTGCTGAAATGTTATAGCCATCATTGCAGCAATAAAACTGGATACATAAATACGGACACAGACTGGCAGTTTATGTGCAGATTTATTTAGACTACTTTTGTAAAAGAAAAAAAAAACAGTACATCTGTAATTTTATTTTCCTTCAGGCAATTAGGACAACATAAAGCATTAGAATTGTGAGCTACAAAATACACTCACCGGCCACTTTATTAGGTGCACCTTTTCAATTCCTTGTTAACGCAAATTTCTAATCAGCCAACCACACAGCAGCAACTCAATGCATTTAGGTATGTAGACATGGTCAAGACAATCTGCTGCAGTTCAAATCGAGCAGCAGAATGGGCAAAAAAAAGATGATTTAAGTGACTTTGAATGTGGCATGATTGTTGGTGCTAGACGGGCTGGTCTGAGTATTTCAGAAACTGCAAATGCCTTGTTGATGCTAGAGATCAGAGAAAATGGCCAGACTGGTTTGAGCGGATAGAAAGGCAACAGTAACTCAAATAACCACTTGTTACAACCGAGGTATGCAGAAGAGCATCTCTGAACGCACAACACACAGGAAACTGAGGCTACAGTTTGCACAGGCTCACCAAAATTGGACAATAGAAAGTTAGAAAAATGTTGCCTGGTCTGATGAGTCTCATTTTCTGCTGCCACATTTGGATTGTAGAGTAATTTGATGTCAACACCATGAAAGCATGGATCCATCCTGCCTTGTATCAGTGACTCAGCCTGATTGTTGTGGTGTGATGGTGTGGGGGATATTTTCTTGGCACACTTTGGGCTCATTAGTACCAATTGAGCATCATGTCAACACCACAGCCTATATGAGTATTGCTGCTGACCACGTTTATCCCTTTATGATCACAATGTACCCATCTTTAGGTGACTAATTCCAGCAGGACAACTCCCCATGTCATAATCTCAGGCTGGTTACTTGAACATGACAATGAATTCACTATACTCAAATGACCTCCACAGTCACCAGAACTCAATCCAATAGAGCACCTTTGGAATGTGGGGGAATGAAAGATTCACATCATGGATGAGCAGCCAACAAATCTGCAGCAACTGTGTGATGCTATCATGCTAATATGGACCAAAATCTCTGAGGAAAATTTCCAGTACCTTGTTGAATCTATGCCACGAAGGATTAAGGCAGTTCTGAAGGCAAAAGGTGGTCCAACCAAGTACTAATAAGGTGTACCTAATAAAGTGGCAGGTGAGTTTATAATCACATAGAAACATTTACAAAATAATTGTTAGGGAATAATCTCTGACAAACTTTTGACATTGAAATTTGCAGCTGCATTATTTACTATTTAATTGTTTAGAATAGTCATAACAATAACCCTAACACAAACTTGCTTTGCTGGCTTATGAGGAATCTACATAGACAAATCTACATAGACAAAATGTATTTTATACTGTAAAAACACCTTTATTATTTGACCTTGCCCTAACTCTGCCCTTAAACCTAACCCTTAATTAAGCAATATTAAGGAAATTTTGCAAAAATTTAATTTGAAAAGGCCGTATTAATGTCATGTGTTCACTTTCCACAAAGACACAGGAAACTGTTTTATCAAAATATATCTATTTATTAACAAACCATAGGAAGCAGGAACAAGGGAATGACGAAGATGTTGACAATTCAAGACTGGACAAAGACTAAACAAATCTCAAAAGTATAAATGCACAGGTGGAACTAATAAACACCAACAAATGGCGGGAAAACAGAACAAAGGAATCACATGATTCCAACAAACACACATGGAACACATGGCAGGGGGGAACAGGAGCCTGACATTTAAGTATGATTTTTCAACGCGATCTCACAGCAATTCGTAACTTTTTGATTTAGTGGCTAATTTGTATTAATTCGTACAATCTAATTTGTACCATTTAGTACAATTTGCTCATCACCCAATTATGGTTGGGTTTAAATACTTACATTTACTCCTGAGATCAGGCTGGATTTTTAAGCATTTTGAATTATAAGGACACAGGTCATGTCCTCATAAACCTAGGTTATACCCATGTTATTATGCAAATTTCTTGTAAAATACATAAACCAGAACACACAACTATGCATGGTTTTACACAACAACAAACAAATGTCAATAGATGTCACTTTGTTATATAATAGAGTTAAATTTAAAGTCAATAATATCAAGGTCCTGTTTTACAATTCGAAAGCACACAAACACATGCAACATAGGCTCATTCTGAAAACGTAGCCCTATATACATTTCTGAAGATCTCAAATTATGTAGCCAGAAGTACATATGTCTGCATTTTGTATTTAAAATGAACGATACGGGGCAATATGATGCTGTTTCTTTTCACGCTTACCAGCTGACCGCTTACCTCCGTATGGACGGCTTTCCAGCTGTTACCAGTTTGTCCAGTTAGCTTAACATGTATGTCGGCAGACTTGAGACTCAGAGAGGGGTTGACCACACAAGGTTCGAGTCTGGCAAAGAACGGTTCCAGAAAGCGGGTAAGACAAAAATAGAAGCCAAAAAAATAAATAAACAAGTAAATAACAGGTTGAGATTGTGGTAAAAGCTGAACATGTGGTAAAAATATCAGACGAGGGCTTTTCTTTTTCTGGATTGCTTTTAAAAACTGTTGGTTGGGTTTTGGGAAGTGGGTGGTTGGGTCAATCGGTGCTTTTGAAAACACTATTGGTTGGGTTTAGAGAAGGAGGAGTGTGGGTCAGTCAATTGGTCTGTCAGTCAGTCATTCAGTCAGTTGACAGTCAGTCAACAGCGGCCTCTGGTGGATTTACGTGAGAACAGCAGGTTAGAATGACACTCGTGAGAGAATTTTGAGATCTGAAAAAGCATACACAGCGGCCTCTGGTGGATTCCCGAAAACAAAAACTGCAAAAAGAAAGTAGCTCTTGGGTCATATTTGGCGCTCTACAGAAATGTATATAGCGGTACATTTTTAAAATGAGTCTGGGTTGCAATCATGATATACAGGCAACCGTTTTTAACAGTAATTATAATGTTCATAATTGACACCAACAGACGACTGTTATTAACCCACTCAATTAAGGTGGATTACATTTATGATGTCTTTAAGTTTGACGATGAAAGAATGTTAGCGTTTTAAATGTATTTTAAAGTATTTTCATTGGTGTTCTGAAGATAAGCTTCTTATTTCTTTGGAATGACAGGATGTAAACCATCTCTTTAACATGAATGACTTTAAACTGTCCTGTGTAGCTTTAGATTTACACTTGGGGCTGTTGTCCTGCCAGAAAACAAATCTTCTCCAAAGTTACAGTGAAGCATCAGCACAGCATGATTCTGCCACCATCATGCTTCACATAGCAGGGATGCTGTGTTTCTGATGAACAGTGTTTATACTGCCAAACACGCCGTTTAGTCTGATGGCCAAAAACTTGATTTTGGTCTCTCCAGATAACACCTTTCTTCCAGCTGGCTTAGTCTCCACATGGCCAAACTGAAGATATTCCATGCGCATTCCTCCCCAATGTCCTTCATCTGATATCAGTCTCTGTATCTTTCCTCTGATTTAAGCTTTTGCAGTTTCCTGATGCAAATTCCACCATAACACCGGCTTAATGGGAAATGCCATGATTTATGAGACAGCCTATTTAAACAGCATGGGAAATAACATATTTCTAAAACAAAGTGGCTGCATTAATTATTATTTTGGTTTCATCTTGAGTGGTTATAAATTCAGTTGGTATTTTGTGTGAATTTGCATTGATCTGATGTGATCATTTTTACCTTTTTCTTGGTAACACTTTTTTAAGCTGCTGTATGTAAGTTTTTGACTCTTCTAAAGCATAAAAATATCATAATATGTGTGTAGATATTTAAAAAAACATCCCAAGTGAACATGTTTAACTGAAAAACAATTTTCCATGCCAGAACCCTGTCTTTGTTTAGGTAAATTTAACCTGCACAATGCCAGTTTAGCCAATTATAATTCAGCACCCCGGGTTGCCTTTTTGGAAAATCGCGTATTTCATTCATTCATTCAGAAAGGCTCTGAAAGCATGTATCCGTGATCGAAAATGCAACCTCTGGCGAACAGTTTAGACGTCAAAATGAAACAGATTCAGTTCCACATAAGGTTATTTATTATCAAATGATATAAATATTACGAACGTAAACATTAGGTGAGCAGGTAACATTGTAACCGCGTGTCCTAACAACACGCTTCATGACGAGACACTTTGCACTGTTTGCACCAGGCAAAACACGACAAAAATTTACATACAGCCTTTCAGAAGCAAAGAATATGCACTCATTCACGAGACGGTAAGGTTTTTAATCTGTTTAATACATGTTAAACCTCTTTAACATCATTGAATGTAGATGCTGAATAACTCAAATGTGTTTAGTTCTAAAGTTCAATTTCAAACGGTTTATTGTATTTTCAAGATCTGAGGTGAACTATCTGCTGCTGCTTTCAGTTTATGTCAATAATTGTCATGTAAAATGGCATTCAAGCTCACATTGTTAGCATTTAGCACTAAATAAAGCACACAAGTTTTACCTGAGGTGATCACTGTCATAGGTTTCTGTTGTTCAGCTGTGAGAAATAGGTTTCTAAAATATCAATTTGAGATGTTGGTTAGAACCAAAACTCCTTTTAATATGGAAAATTTTCCCTCTATCGCATGTCGTTGCTTTTATTTAGAACATCACTCGCTCCTGTACTCAATCTGGCAACCCGCACTTCAGTTGGTTTTGATCCAGGAGTGCAATACCTAGTTCAACCACTGGGTGTCAAACTTACATACTGCACCTTTTTTTAGGGTATAACTGTCACTATCAAAAAACCATTAACAAAGACATGCATTTATCTCAATAAGTACTCATTTGCTGCTTTGTTAGAAAGGTAGTAGTTGGATTTAGGTATTATGTAGGATTAGAGATGCAGAATAAGATCATACTTTAGAATCCTTTACAATCCTAATTATACGCAAGTAATAATACAGTAGTTAACACTGTTACAAATAAATTTAACTAAACTGTTGACATTCTTTAAATTATAATCACTGCCAAAAAAAAGAAAACAAAACAAAACTCAATCAATCTGTCAATGAAAAGTTCCAAAGAGTTTTGGTATATTATATATATTATGTTTGATTATTTCTTTGAATTGCTTCTTGAAATACAGCCTTGAGCATCTCTTTTGAAACCTTTTTTAAATCAAAAGTGTATCAACAGACGACTATTCAGTCTACCTGACATCCATAAGGTCCACATATTCGAATCTCATCTTGAAGTGTCTGCTAAGTCTGTCACAATTATCTATGTCAGTGTTAGAGAGATGTACGCTTTTGTGATTATTTTCATACATTGATGACACACATGAACACATATGTGTTTTATTCTGTGTGAAATTCCAAGGCCTTCCGGCATTGACACGATTTCTGTAACTTGGAAGGATTCTTGACCTTGAAGGGATCTGCCATGGCCTGCCTCTAGCTATTCTCTATGAACAAGCCCACCCAATCTGCCACAGGAGAGATGTGTATCTGATCTTATATGTAGCCTGTCCTGCTTCCTCTATTCCGAAAGCGATGTTATCACAGGCACATGCCATGTTGATATATTTTAGAGGTGCATATAACTGGTATGCAGGTGCTCATGTGCGATTAAAATGAGAAGAAGAAAAAATGTGCCAGAAATGCCAATAAAGAAGTGTTATTGCGTACTATTTTGGGACCATGCAATATACATTAATATAATAAAAAAAGAGCAGATCCAACCTGTCGTTTATTTGGTTTCCATCCCTGATGCACATCCACTTGCCACATCCAAAGTGACTTTTGACCCATAACCAGATGTTGACTTAAAGATGCAGGCATTGCCCATGTGATGGAACCTGTTGTGAACGACAGGAGAAGAAAATAAGCATGCAAGACTTTGTGTTGGGGCGGCACAGTGGTTCAATGGTTAGTACAGTTGCCTCACAGCAAGAAGGTCGCTAGTTCAAGTCCCGGCTGGGCCAGTTGGCATTTCTGTGTGGAGTTTTCTGTATTCTTCCGTTCCCTTTCCATCTCTAGCTCCAGTTCTCCTTACCTCAGCTTTTTTTGCCACACTCTCTTCCTGTTTAATTTGTAAATCCAATTATTTTGATTTTAACACTAACAACGGCTCCGAATTGAGTAAACTACCCAGTGGTGCAAATATTGGTGACCTGAAAGGTGGAGACAAAAGTGGCGGAAACGAGAGCTTCTCGTCGGCCTTCGACAACAAATAAGCTTCTATCTCCTCAAAAAGTCAAAAAGCCTCCAACGGATCAGACAGTATTCGCTGCAAAACCAATTCTCTATAAAGCACATTTAATTATTTTTTGAAGCCTTATGTGGCACCACAATTTTAAAGAATTCCACAATTCTAAACAGATCATCCTTACGGCAGCGATTAAACGGTTCCATGCTTGGAGACAGTGCAAAAGCAGTCAAATCAAAAACCATGATAACACTTTCCTTCCACACCAAAAAGAAAGCAGCCAAACAAAGAATAGATTGAATTTGGCTTACCCACTGCGCGTCCACAAGAAGGGTTCAAGAACCAGAAAGATGTTTTTGATGTACACCTTTTTAATATTACCCACTTTGTTACTGAAAGAAAAAAAAAAAAGCTTAGTTCTCACGGACGTATGGACGAGTCCCCAATTTATGTTACGACTCTGGTCTAGGTCAAAGACAAAAAAAATTGTACTTGACAAACAAAAATCACTTTCGTAACCTTTTTGAGTCAGGTATGTTTATTTGTCTTTTTTTGTCTTTCTTTTTTTTTATCACCCAAAAACGTGAAGCCAACTACCTCGGAGAGGATCCAGAGAAAAATAATAAATAAAAACGTACACTCTAACTAAACACCTGAATGAAACTACACCTAACAAAATAACAGAAATAAAATCTACCTCTACCTTCCTGACTATGTTCAAAAACAGGAGAAAATATTTACATAAAAGAAAAGTGTGGCATCCATCCCCTACTGCTTCTTATAGTATTCAAAATTCATTATTTACAATATCCACAACCAAACCAAAAACAAAATAACAAGAGGGGGGAAACAAGGATGGATATACAACAAAGATCCAAAATTTACACACCAACACGGTAGGGGTGTGAACCTACACTGGTCTTACGGTTCGGTTCGGTAACGATTATCATGCCATCGATTCGGTTCAATTCAATATCTCTGTGCATCACGGTGCATTGACGATGCTTTCCATACATTATATGTGAACTGTACCTTTAATTTTACCTGCTCAAAAAAAAAAAACACTCTTTGTGAATGTTTTAGACAAAACTCCAATACATGCACAGAAGACAGCACGAGCATTCATAACAAATAAACTAATGTAAATATTGTCCCGCTTGCTTTTTGAGCGCTGGCAAGTTCCTACACCCCTATGATTGGTCATTGTCTTTACCTGCTGAACAGAAAGGGCTGCGATTAGAAACGAAAGTGCCCCATGAGTGACGCGGGAAAAGAGGCGCGGGTCAAGGCCGTCACACACCAGATGCGCCGCTCAGCGACACAGCACGCACATGACAGTTGAAAGTATCGCACACCAGACGTGCACATTTGCAGGCTATTTAAAACGAAACTAATCAGATGGCGCTCTGTGGCACGGCAGAATTTTGAACAGTGTCCTGAGTCGTGGCTGGGCGCCGCCGCGGACAGCCGCCGACTTGCGGCGCTGGTGTGTGTACTCTAATTGAAACCTATTTTTAAAATTCTGAAATGCGTGGCGCCGAGCGGCGCTTCTGGCATGCGACCTGCTTCAGTCTATATGCGCATAATACACGGTTATCAGGTAATCCGTAATAGAATAAATACAATACATTAAACTCGCACCACAGGCAGGCTTGTGTCTGGATCCACAAGTATCGCTTGAACAGCCGAAAGGAGAGGAAACTTTACCTCACGAACATGCCAACGCATCAAATGTTCAAAGTGTGTTTGTGTGGGGTGGAGAGAGAGAGAGAGAGAGAGAGGCAGTGTCAGTGAAAGATTTGCTTTTTAAGTAGTAGGAGTGTTTTATTTTCTCATCCTCGCCTCCTTCGCCATAGTATTCTACCGCGACATTGTGCATAGGGGATAAATTATGTCAGTGCGTAATAACCGGTTATGATCTCGATACCGATATCGAATTGTCCCCATCTGCATCGCGGTGCACCGAAGAAACGATTAATTTTGACACCCCTACAACACGGGAAATACAATCAACAATAACACTTATCAACAAAAAAAGTTTTTATAGCGCAGCAAATGCAAAACAACACGCCAACCAAACTCGCTCTCCGGCCCCATGCCCATTTTCCCTTTTTAAAGGACGCCCTGTGTCACTCCAGCCAATCCCAGGGCACGTCGTTTGCGTAATTAGGACGAGGCCTGCAGATGTAAAGAGAGGAAGAGAGAGAGAGAGACAGACACACACACCTGTCAAAGCAACACTCGTCCATAACCATAGGATGTATCCTATAGGGTATATGAACAGCTAGTGTTTCTTCCCATACTGATAATCTACCGGTAAACGATTAATATGACTTTTAAAAAAAATGTTATGGTTGATTTTACAGCATCAATGTTGTAATGTAATTAAAATATAATCAGTTAAATAGACTTCAGCATTTATTTAGTTGTTCAATCATAAAATGAGATGAAATGCGCAGAAGCTCCATTGAATATACTGCAGTAAAATAAATGTTCATATTTTAAAGACAAGGCGTGTAAAATTTTTATTTATTGCAGTGCTTCTCGTACATTCTGAGACACTTTATATCATATATCACTCAGCCAGTGGAGATCGCTGATTTTTAAAGAAAGCAGACCTTAAACACGTCGATTTTGTAACTGCATACAGTTCACCGGAAGCCTTTGACCCAGGTTACTGAAAAATTTTAAGCCCCTCCGCATACTCCTGCATATACTCTATTTTGCCTATTTCCAACCAGCTCCAACACTAGAGGCCATTAGGTAGTTCAGGTGTGCAATTAAGCTGCATTTAGCTTACCTGTGATGTCAGATCTGGGAATGACCTTAACATGTTTTAGTAGAGAAGTCAGAAAAGCAATCAAATTAACATTAACAGTGTTGACAATAAACAAAGTGTTGCGTTTTGTAACTTTAGACATCCACATACACAGTAGAAACATGTCTACAGAGCTTTGGAAGTAGGGACTCAAAACATACATGGAAATATGAAAGAAATTTCATAATTTAATATGTATAGCTTGAACTAACTTAGGGTTCAGCCATCTTGAATTCCCAACTTGGAATTTAGGCAGATTGAGTTCCAAAGAAGGAACCCAGACTTTTATTAGTTGTTCTTTTGAAAAAAAACTGACATAAAGCTTACAAATTCCTACATATGATGCCAAATTGAATGCAGCCTTGGGGTACACGTTAAACTCTGCAGGATAGAGTGCTAATGTGATACCCTAATGCTGCGTTCACACTAGACGCGGAAGTGTCAAGCGTGAGTGATTTACATGTTAAGTCAATGCAAAGATGCGAATAGAGATCCTGCGGCGCAAATTGCGTGAATGGCGTGGCATGATACGCGCTAATGACGCAGCATGAATTGAGCATTTTGAAAATCTAAACTTCAGCAAATATTCACACCATTGTGATTATGACGTAGCGCCTGCTTTTGGTGTCCTGGGGGAAAATCCTCCTCCCTACACTGACAACAGTTCATCAAACTGGGCTAGGCTCAGTCAGAAGCACCGCTAAATGCTTCCATCATCCAGGTTAAGTTTCTGGAGGAGTTTATGAGCTCACAGAGCTGGGTGCATCTCTAAAAGAATCTAGTGGACTCAGACAGGGCTTCAAATGAATCGACACTGTTTTTCAGCCTTCGTAAAGCACATAAACAGTTATTTTCTAAATAAAATTCGTGTTAGCCATTTAGCAACGAAGCTACAGTCACTCTGGCAGACAGAATCCCTGCTCCGGTGGAAGCAGGAACTCCGGTTTTCTCCCACAGTCCAAAGACATGCAGTATAAGTGATTTGATTAAACCAAATTGGCACAGCATTTAGTTTGAGGCTTCAAACATAGGCCTTTCAGTTAGTGGTCTATCAGGCCGTGGCAACCTTCAATCATCATCAATAGGCCCAAAGATTTAATTCAGGGGAGCTCTCGAGACTTTCCTGAGCTCCGGGCTCTCTCCCAGGACAACATATCAAACACTTAGCTCATGATTGTTATCAATCATCACCTAAGTGTAAACTTACAAAACCCTGTTTACAGTAGGCACTGTAGAAAGCATTCTGTAATGCAGCAAACACTATCCTAAAATATTATTTTTGTCGTTCAAGCTTCCAATAAATAGGTTGGTACATGGTTAGTGCAGAGAACCTTATGATCAAACACTGATTCATACATTCTGCATTAAGACATGCACCGGTGTCAGTGAGGGTGCTGCCACGAATACATCAACACTGATAGTACCATCAGTTTTTGGGCTAGATTCCATGTACTTATGTAGTTATATGTATAACAGGATTAATGAGACAGCTAAGCCTTGGTGGGCACAGGCCAGTGGTGGGCAATTTTAACACAGCAGAGCTCTAGTCCTGAAAATATTTGATCAAACTGCAATAAAAATCTCATCTGCATGTGTAGCTTTCTATTACACATTAAACTTTGATTATTATTTTCTGCTGTTTGTTAAATGTTGTAGTGGAACTCTGCATGACTCTGGTTCTCTAGGACAGGAATAGTCAACTACTCCCTGGCAAATCAGTATATAATTAAGATTTTATAAAGGTAAAATTACATAACGTGAGTGATTCCAGGATTATTGACTTCGGCCTAATTTCAAGGCAGCAATGCAAGTACATTTGGATAATATGCTTTTGGGGAAATGTTGATTAATTCATTCATTTTCCTTCGACTTAGTCCCTTTATCGCCACAGCAGAATGAACCGCCTATGGCCAGCTTAGTTTAATTAATTCACCTATAGCGCATGTCTTTGGACTGTGGGGGAATCCGGGGCACCCGGTGGAAACCCACACCAACATGGGGAGAACATGCAAAGTCCACACAGAAATGTCAACTAACCCGGTCGAGGCTCGAACCAGCAACCTTCTTGCTGTAAAGCAACAGTACTAACCACTGAGCCATTGTGTTGCCGGGCAATGTTTATTTAACACTAAATGAGTCTATATTAATCATTACTGAAGAATAAAGTGGCAAGTTTATTTGCAGCAAAATGAAACTCTAGGTTACAATTCAACACTTTTAATTCAGCTTCTAGTGTAAATTGATGTGGGTGTTTAGATATTTCCTTTCCTCACAAATGTTTTCTAATCCTGCTGGTGTAATAACTATATCATTGGTACTGGTGTCTACAGTAATTTAGCCAAGAGTGTGAATATATGTAGGCCAGAGTGCAGGTGCGTTGATGTTAGTCAATGTGTGGAGGCACAGGAGGAATTTGCTCAATTAGCCAAATCATACAGTATTTCTGCACTTAAATATGACACCTAAGGTGAACTTTATGAAGCTGAAAACAGACATCTTATTAAAAAAATGAAAATAAAACACCAGCAGAGAGCCCTGTTTTACCTCCTCCTGGAGTTTTGGTACATAGCCATCCACAATTGCCCTCACAACCTGCATGTGGGCAAAAGCTCAAAAACCTCCCGGAGCAACCATTAAGCCAAATGGTACCACTCCCCCCTGTGACAGGCCTTGTAGTCTTCTTTTAAGAACACTTCAGCCTTATAAAAAGCACTGTAATTTGAGAGCATGCATCTCCACAGGAAACATCTGAGCTGTGCATGCACTCCTGAAGCACTCAAGTCATGCTTTTCTGTTAGCTTTGGCTTTTTGGTGCTAAAATTTAGTTCAGGTTTCAGTCAGTTCATCCTTTAGAGTTCACAACAGGCGAACTTCTCCTGAGAAGGCAAGGGAGAGAAAGTATTGGATGAGAAATAAAATAGAAGTACAAAAATAAATCAAAGGCAATATTACAAAAAAAGTTTACTGGACAAGACACTTGCGAGTAGTATACTATGACAAAGGAGGTGAGACTTATGCAAGCAGTATACTATGGCGAGGTAAGCAAGATGCATGCTAGAAGTATACTATGACAAGGAATGTGAAACTCGTGCCAGCATATACACTCTCAGAAATAAAGGTACGTGAGCTGTCACTGCGGTGGTACCTTTACAAAAGGTACAAATTTGTACCTAAAAGGTCCATATTAATAACTCAAGGGTACATATTAGTACCTAAAAAGTACAAAAGTGATCCTCTTAAAATTTGTAGGTATACTTTTGAGGTACCAATATGGACCCTTAAAGTACAAATGTGTACCTTTTGAAAAGGTATCACCCCAGTGACAGCTCACGTACCTTTATTTCTGAGAATGTGCTATGGTGAGGGAAGTAAAAAGAGTGCGAGTAGTATACTATGACGAGGGAGGAGAGAATAGTATACTGTTATGTGCAAGTAGCATACTGGCTAGGAAGGTTAGGCGTACACAAAAGTAGCATACTATGACACTGGAGGTGAGAACTGTGGTTAAAAAGTAGCATACTATGGCAAATGAAGGCGAGACACATCTGCAAGTAGCGTACAAGGAAGGTGAGATGTGTCCAGGTAATATACTATGTGCAGGAGTCGAGATGCATACAATTAGCATCCTATGGCAAGGGTGGCAAGACACATGTATGAGTAGTATACTATGGCTTGGGAGGCAAGATGCATGTGAGTATACTATGGCAAGGGAGGAAAGACATGTGCGTGAGTGTCATAATATGATGATGAAGGTAACATTTACTATGGCAAGGGAGGCATGATGTGTGCGAGTAGTATTTTATGGTAAGGAAAGTGAGAGACATCTGCGAGTAGCGTACTAGGAGAAGTGAGTTTAAATAATATACTATGCAAGGGAGTCTAAATGCATACAAGTAGCATACTATGGCAAGGGTTGCAAGACACATGTGTGAGTAGTATACTTTGGCTTGGGAGGCAAGATTCATGTGAGCATACTATGGCAAGGGAGGAAACATGTGCTTGAGTGTCATAGTATGATAATGAAGTTGACACTCATGCTAGTAGTATACTATGATGAGGGAGGGGAGATACTTGCGAGTATTGTACTCTGGTATGGAAGGCAAGACACATACAAGAAGTATACTATGGCGAGGTAGCCAATATGAGGGAGTCAAGACTTGTGAGAATAGTATACTATGACAACGGAG
>CAIGQZ010001206.1:8204551-8215507 GCA_903798205.1 Danio tinwini
TTTTGCATTTCTCTATTGGTTTTTGAAGTTACTGAAATATTCAGTTCAACCTTCAGATGTTATTTGAGACTCTGTTGGGAATATAGAGAAGTGCTGTAGAAACTATTTAGGATGTATTTTGTTCTTTTATGTATACTATACCACAGATTGGTACAAAATGTTTCATTGTTATTCATTTATGTGCTTTCAAAATCATACCATTATGTGATGCATTGTTTGTAGGTCTTTAATCTAGTTTTGAACTGAGAGAGTGTGTCTGAGACATTATCAGGAAGGCTGTTCCAGAGTTTAGGAGGCATAAATGAGAATGCTCGACCTCCTTTAGTAGACTTTGCTATTCTGGGTACTACCAGAAGCCCTGAGTTTTGAGATCTTAAAGAGCGAGTTGGATTGTAGCGAGACAGAAGGTCGATTAGATAAACAGGAGCTAGATTATTTAAGGCTAGGCTTTATAGGTAAGAAGCAATATTTATAATCAATACGCATCTTATCAGGCAGCCAGATTAAGGAGGGTAAAATTGGGGTGATATGGTCATATTTTCTTGACCTAGTAAGAACTGTGGTAGCTGAAATTTGCACTCAAACTGAAGTTTATTAATAGAGGATGCTGGGCAACCAGCGAATAGACCATTACAGTAATCCAGTCTAGAAGTCATAAAAGCATGAACTACTATTTCTGCATCTGAGATAGATAGCATGCTTCATAGCTTAGCGGTATTTCTCAGATGAAAGAAGGCAGTTTTTGTGACATAAAAAGATATGATTTTCAGAAGTTAAGTTGCTGTGTAATAAAACAACCAGATCTTTTACAGTAAAGCTCAGTGGTTCTCAAACTGTGGTACGCGTACCACTAGTGGTACGCAGGCTTCCTTCTAGTGGTACGCGGAGTAATCACTGAATAATTAAAGTCAAAATTATATAGAATTTAATAGGCTAAACCTTTTATTTAATTTTCAAATTTCTAATGTTTGTTATGTATTGTATCATTTGAAGCTAATCTCCTCCCCATATTGTAACGGTTGTTGGGTGCATATCCTGTATATTTATATCCCAATGTTGACAGGTATGGTTTAAAGACTTGCTTTTCTGACACACAAAGCCTACTCTAATGTGCAGTAAACAGATCTAATTTCTTATTTAAATTTGTAAATCCAAATAATATATTTAAAATACAAGTTAATGTTAAGATTGTATATATATACAAATTAGTCATGCAACATGTATTTCAAAATGTATCAAAAAGAGTTCATACAGTATATGAATATGATGACATATTGCCTATATTTATAAGATCCAAGGAACATTTCCAGGTTTTGATGAATAGGCTACTATTTGTTAATACTTTACATTTAAGTACAGCAGTTTTCTTTTTACTTTTTAAGAACAATACCATTTTAATTAACTTAAAAAAACCACATTTTACTTTAAACATTTTTTTTTACCTGTAGACACAGTGCCGTGTTAATGTTTAAACAATTTATAATGTTTAAAGTGGCTGACAATAATACATTTTCTTAATAATAGGAAATAATCTCCCTCATTTTTAAACTGTGCAGAGCTGTAGCTGCTTAATTAGGCCTGCTACGCTACTGTATTTTAATACCGGTCATTATGTTGGAGAGATATTTTTTTTCTGAGGAGTTTTTTTTCAAACAAGTCATCTTTTAGAATATCATAAATTATTTACAATATCTCTTGACTAAACACCAATTCAAAAAGCCAACATGGAACATTTTAATTACATCAATGGAAATAATATCTGTTTTTGTGGTTTTTTGCTTTTTTGTTTTTTGTAGCCATGGTTGTATCACTAGTATATATGTTAAACTGTACATAAATGAACCAAAGAAACCTAAAAGAGATTCTTCATCTGGATTTTATTCCCAAAGGGTCTCAAATAGCATCTGAAGGTTGAACTGAATGTTCCAGAAACCTCATATTCTCCAAAAAAAAAAATCATTCAATTACATTTGGTCATAAAATGAGCCGGCATAAATTGCATCGTCTCCAGGGAATCATTCACTTTGCAAAGCCACCCTTTGATGCGCTAAAGTCTCATCAGCTTCATTGCTCTAACATTATAGGCTATTTCGATCTGATTTGAAGCTCTTACTGTACTGTATGTAGAAAGGCATTACAATCTGTGATATATCTTCTGCTCAGGCTGGAGTCTCCTACACGCTCGCTATACATGGAGGCGCCTAAAGGAGTGAAAATAGAAGCTGACGCGGGCGATTTCCAAGCAACCTGTAGGAGCGATTTACGCCTGGAGTCAAAAGACGGAGAGGTAAAATGTCCTTCATTCTGTGTCTGGCAGTGCTGACGCTGTTCCTGCCAATCGGCTTGGTGCCGTTAGTTAATGTACTCTGTGTTTTGACAGTTCCATCTGCCATTAGTTGTCACCAAAACAAGCCCTCCGTCTAATTCCATATGTCCCCTTGCCATCTTCTGAGGGAAGCAGACGTTTGGTTAAATATTCATGCTGGAGTACAGTATTAGATGACAGTTATCTGACATCATTATCTGTGATTAAATAGCACAGCCTGGTAAAGTGTTGATGAATGAGCTGTTGATGGTTATTTAAGAGGCAGAGTTGGATTTTCCAGGAGGGAGATTTCATGAATTTGAATTTACCAGCATGTTGAAAATAAATGAATGTATGTTTTATTTTAAGGCGTCCTTGTTAAATTGTAACTATTCATTTTATTATTAAAGGTGCTGTATGTAAGTTTTTGATGCTTCTAAAGCATAAAAATACCAAAATATGTTTGCAGATATTTAAGAAACATCCTAAGTGAACATACTTGTATAACTGAAAAACAATGCTAAAGTCAGATATTCTGCTTTGAAAATGTTTTTTCAGTGCCGGAACGCTGTCTTTGTTTAGGTAAATTTAACCTGCACAATGTCAGTTTAGACAATTATAATTCAGCACCCGAGGTTGCCTTGTTGGAAAACAGCGTATTTTATTCATTCATTCAGAAAAGCTCTAAAAGCATGCGCCCGTGACCGAAATGGACAGTATCAGACGTCGAAATGAGACAGATTCAGTTCCACATTAGGTTATTAATTAGCAAATGATATAAATATTATGAACGTAAACATTAGGTGAGCAGGTTACATTGTAATCTCGTGTCCTAACAACACGCAAACAGAATATGCACTCACTTGCTAAACGGTAAAGTTTATAATCTATTCAAACTCACATTGTTACCATTTAGCACTGAATAAAACACACAAGGCTTACCTGAGGTGATCACTGTCATAGGTTTCTGTTGTTCAGCTGTGAGAAATAGAAGCCATTTCTAATATATCACTTTGTGGTGTTGGTTAGAACCAAAACTCCTTTTAATAAGGAAAATATTCCCTCTATCGCGTGTTGTTGCTTTTATTTGGAACACAGTTTTAATTACTCGCTCCTGTACTCAATCTGACATCCCGCGCATGCGTTTATTTTGATCTAGGAGTGCAATACCTAGTTCAACCACTGGGTGTCAAACTTACATACTGCACCTTTAAGCAATAGTAATTAATTATATGTACTTACTATATGGTTGGGGTTAGACCCTGGGTTAGGGTTAGTTGCATGTTGTTATAATTATAGTTGCATAATTAAATGTAAATAAGTGTAAATAGTTGCATAATTAATTGTAATAATGTGTTGGGTATGTTACTTTAAAAAACTACTACTGGAAAATTTAAATCTAATTACATTACTACATTGCTCTTTCAGTATTTTAATATTCACTGAAAAAACATTACAATAGGTTGATCACAGCAGCTTGACATATTCAAACGAATTAAAGAATTTGCCCAAAACTTAAAATTCTCCCATCATTCACTTGTTTTAAACCTGTTTGTCTTTTTTTAACACAAAAAAAGACATTTAGAAGAAAAACTGGATACCTGTAACCATTAACATCCATAGTATGCTAAATCACTGCAGTGTTTGGAAGATTCTGTGTTTGTCTGAGGTAATTAGTCTACCAGAATGTGTATATTCCTTATAAAGCATGAAGTTAATCGGTTAGTTTTTGTCACATGACTCTCGGTTTTAAGCTGGTGTGCCTGGAAAATGTGAGCGGTGTCAAAGATCTTGAGTCGGATATGATGGCCGTGCTCTCCCGGGCTGCTTCGGCCATAGGGTTGGAGATGGTTTATCCCCCACCTCCGCAGCCGGACTGACTAGACGGGTGCTACGTTGAGGATAAGAAGGCCAGTCCTTCAAAGCCTCTCGTCCCCTTCTTCCCGAAGGTGCACAGTAGGCTCACGCATTCTTGTAGTGCACCTTTCTCTGCCCGATCTGCGTGCGTCTCCGCCCTCACCACTCTCGATGGTGGAGCAGCCAAGGGTTATGAGGCGATCCCGAAGGTCGAGCGCGCTACTGCGGTCAATCTTTGTCCGCGTGGCACCTCTTCCTGGAGGGGTCTGCCTTGTCTCCCGTCCAAAGCCTGTAGGTTATCTGCCTCCCTTGGAGCCAAAGCCTACAAAGCTGCTGGCCAGGCTGCTTCCGCCTTGCACGCTATGGCCACCTACCAGCGCTACCAGGCGCAGGCGCTGGCCCAGCTGCACGAGGGTGGTTCCGACCCAAGCTTGTTACACCGCAACCGACTATGCTCTTCGGACTACTAAGTCCACTGCGTGTGCGCCGGGCAGTGGCCACACTAGTGGTCCAGGAACGCCACCTCTGGCTAAACCTGGCAGATATGCGCGAGGTCGACAAAGTTCGCTTTCTTGACTCCCCCATATCCCAGGCTGGCCTGTTCAGCGACACCGTCGGTGAATTCACCCAGGAATTCAAGACGGTGAAAGAGCAGTCCGATGCGATGGGTAGTGTCATCTATCGGCGGGATCATAACACCGCTCCGCCCGCTGAGCCATCCACATCTGCTGCTTCTCGCAGAGGGCGTCCGCCTACTAGAGCTGCACCGCCCTCGCCAGCGCCTCCGGCGAAGCGGCCGCGTCGAGCACCTCGTAAGGGCCTCTGTTGGGGTTTCAGGTCAACCGAGAAAAGAGCAAACTCACCCCTGCGCAGAGGATCTCTTTTCTCGGGTTGGAGCTGGACTTGGTCACCATGACAGCGCGACTCTCTGGAGAGCGCGCTCAGCTAATGTTGAACTGTCTGAGAGAGTTCGACAGGAAAAAAAGGGTCCCACTGAAATCCTTTCAGAGGCTCCTGGGGCATATGGCATCCGCAGCCGCAGTCACGCCGCTCGGGTTACTCCATATGAGACCACTTCAGCACTGGCTTCACGATCGAGTCCCCAGACGCGCATGGCATGCGAGCAAACACCGGGTCTCTGTTACTGCACTGTGTCGCCGCGTCCTCACCCCCTGGAATGACGCCTCGTTCCTACAGGCCGAGTGCCTCTAGGACAGGCGTCCAGTCATGTTGTTGTCTCAACAGATGCTTCCAGCACGGGCTGGGGGGCCGTGTGTTGAGGGCATGCAGCCGTGGGCCTGTGGAAGGCTACCCAGCTGCATTGGCATATCAATCGCCTAGAGCTGCTGGCAGTGTTCCTCGCTCTCCGCCGTATTTTACCGGCGCTGGAGCGACAACACGTGCTGGTCAGGACTGACAGCACAGCGGCGGTGGCGTATATCAACCGCATGGGGGGTATCCGCTCTCGCCGCATGTCTCAGCTGGCACGCCATCTGCTCCTCTGGAGTCATACGCGGCTGAAATCGCTGCGCGCCATTCATATTCCAGGCAAGCGCAACCGTGCAGCCGACGCATTCTCACGGCAGTCCTTACGTCCAGGAGAATGGAGACTCCACCCCGAGTCAATTCAGCTGATATGGGTGCGATTTGGGAAAGCCCAGGTCGATCTGTTTGCCTCCTCCGAGAATGCTCATTGCCAGTGTTTTTTTTCCCTGACCGAGCGCTCTCTCGGCAAGGATGCACTGGCCCACAGCTGGCCTCGGGGCCTCTGCTCACGCAGCTCTTGTGCAAGGTCAGGGTGAACGAGGAACGGGTCTTGCTAGCTGCGCCTCTCTGGCCCAACCGGACTTGGATGTCAGAACTCTCACTCCTCGCAGAACCCCCCTGCAAATCCCTTTGAGAGAGGACCTACTCTCTCAGGGACAGGGCACCATCTGGCACCCTCGCCAGGATCTTTGGAACCTCCAAGTGTGGACCTTAAACGCGAGGAAGACTTAGGTAACCTACCTATGGCGGTGGTTAATACCATCACTCAGGCGAGAGCCCCCTCAACGAGGCGCACCTATGCCCTGAAGTGGAGTCTATTCACTGAATGGTGCGTCTCTCGCAGAGAAGACCCCCGAACTTGCCAGATCAGCGTTGTGCTTTCTTTTCTCCAAGAGAAGCTGGAGAGAAGGCTGTCGCCCTCCACACTCAAGGTTTACATGGCTGCCATCTCCGCTCACCATCACGCGGTGGCTGGCAGCACCGTGGGAAGGCATAAACTCATCATTCGGTTCCATAGAGGTGCTAGGCGAATTAATCCGCCCCGGCCCCGCTCTCATGCCCTCTTGGGATCTCGCCCTCGTTCTCACGAGCTTGCGCACAGATCTATTTGAGCCACTCGACTCAGTATCTTTAAGATTTCTGTCCCTGAAGACAGCTCTGCTGGTCGTGTTGGCTTCTATCAAGAGGGTTGGGGACCTGGAGGCATTTTCGGTCAGTGACTCGTGCCTAGAATTCGGGTCGGCTTACTCTCATGTTGTCCTGAGACCCCTGCCTGGATATGTGCCCAAGGTTCCTACCACACAATTTAAAGACCAGGTAGTGAGCCTGCAAGCGCTGCCCCCGGAGGAGGCAGACCCAGCCCTTTCATTACTTTGTCCAGTTTGCGCTTTGCAAATCTATCTGGACCGCACTCAGAGCGTCAGATCCTCTGAGCAGCTCTTCGTCTGTTACGGTGGTCGGCAGAAGGGAAGTGCTGTATCTAAACAGAGGTTGGCCCACTGGATAATGGATGCCATCTCCCTCGCTTACCAGAGCCAGGGCGAGCCGTGTCCCCCAGGGGTTCGAGCACACTCCACTTGGAGCATAGCATCCTCTTGGGCGCGTGCACGTGGCGCCTCTCTAACAGACATCTGCAGAGCTGCGGGCTGGGCGACACCTAACACATTTGCAAGATTTTACAATCTGCGAGTGGAGCCGGTTTATTCGAGTGGAGCTCAAGGGTATTCGGTAACCCTTGGTAATTGAGGAAACGACTCGGTGAAGGTGTTCAAATACGCTTGCTGCGCCATTCTCCCTAACACGGAGATACGTGCGCTTATTCACTCTGTCAGTAAAGTTCCCCGCTGGCGAACCCTGCAGAGATTCCTCCGCGGCCCCCAGCATCTGGCTCAACGGAGGAGTCAGAGCTGGCCCACTATGTTGTAGGTCTGCCCGCTGGTCAGCCCGCATTCTGGGTATAGGTGCCTGCTATGTGCGATCCCCACTAGGCGATCTCATACGCTTATACTGCCACGGTGCAGTCCCCCCTCACAAACGGACCCGTGTCTTCCATAACCGCTAACCATCCTATTTCATATGCTTACTCCCCCTTCTCATGGTTAGTTCATAAGCTATTTGCCCCAGTCTCCCCACTTAGGTAACAGGTGGCATACGCAGCGTCCTCACTATCGGGACTGCACGCTTTCCCAACGTACTGTCGTATTAAATTCCTAGATATTTCTAGACGCACTTGCGGCTCCCGGAAAATATATTTAAATATGTAAATCTTCTATTGAAGTAGGATAAGTAAGGGCCAGGGAACACGTTGGAAGACCGTGCCTCTGGTGATGACGGTGTGCTCACGCTCTCTTTGCCTGGCAAACCTCTCATTGGGGGCGAAGGTAAGGTTCAATCAATATGGCGTTTTCCATACATTTCCCAATAGTGGAAGTTGCCAGATAGCATTGAAGTTCCCCTTCCGAAGGGGAATGCTCTGGTTACTAAAGTAACCCTCGTTCCCAGAGGGGGGGAACGGAAATGCTATGTTCCTTCGCCATAATGATTGCCCCTTGGCTCTTGAGATAGAAGTCGCTTCAGCTACAAAAAGGATGCTTTGGCTTGCTAGCTCTGCGCTCTTATAGCAAAATTAATTGCAACAAGCATCAGGTGCGCAAGCTGAAGCTGCCAACTCATTGGCATTTCATTGGCCTGTTTACATACTCTTTCAGATGATTGGCTTTCTGAACGAAATCCCCATAGTGGAAGTGGAAGTTTCCACATAGCATTTCCGTTCCCCCCCTCGAGGAACGAGGGTTATTTTAGTAACCAGAGCGTTCTCAATCAACTGTATATGTAACTCATGAAATACGCTCATGGCTTTTAGTTCATTTAGGATAACTTCAAATAAAACTAAGAGACTTCGGAAATGTAGGACACATACAGTAATAGACATTCAGTTGAAGTTGAAATTATTAGCCCCCCCTTGATTTAATTTTTTCAATAATTCCCAAATTATGTTTAACAGAGCAAGGACATATTCACAGTATGTCTGATAATATTCTGTCTTTTGGAAAAAGTCTTATGTGTTTTATTTCAGCTAGAATAAAAGCAGTTTAAAAAGTTTTAA
This sequence comes from Danio tinwini, assembly GCA_903798205.1. Taxonomy (NCBI): domain Eukaryota; kingdom Metazoa; phylum Chordata; class Actinopteri; order Cypriniformes; family Danionidae; genus Danio; species Danio tinwini. The sequence goes on from CAIGQZ010001206.1 coordinate 8,213,086, forward strand.
AAAACATTTTAAGGTGAAAATTATTAGCCTCTTTAAGCTATATATTTTTTGCAATTGTCTACAGAACAAACCACCATTATACAATAACTTGCCTAATTACCCTAACCTGCCTAGTTAACCTAATTAACCTAGTTAAGTCTTTAAATGTCACTTTAAGCTGTATAGAAGTGTCTTGAAAAATATCTAGTAAAATATAATGTACTGTCATCATGGCAAATATAAAATAAATCAGTTATTAGGAATCAGTTATTAAAACTATTATGTCTAGAAATGTGTTGGGGAAAAAATCGTCTTTCCGTTAAACAGAAATTGGGGAAAACAAACAAACAGGGGCTAATAATTCAGGGGGCCCAATAATTCTGACTTCAACTGTACATGATATTACCAGACCTTTGAATAAATGTTATATAAAAAAACAAATGTATTCAAACTTTTATTTGATAAAATCATGTTGGACCAACTCAATTGCATTTATTGTGTAATTATTTTCAGTTGGTGCTCAATTAAAATTAAACTCAATTAAATTGAGTTCATCCAATGAGTTATTTTTTTGAGTGTAGGCTAAATTGTCCATAGTGTATGTGTGTGAATGAGTGTGTATGGATGTTTCAAGTGATGGGTTGCGGCTGGAAGGGCATCTGCTGCGTAAAACATATACTGCATAAGTTGGCGGTTCATTCCGCTGTGGCGACCCCAGATTAATAAAGGGACTAAGCCGATAAGAAAATGAGTGAAAATTAAATTTAATTAAATTAATAGTATTTTAATAATATTTGCAGGGTTTGAATAGCTATATAATTACTATTGTTTTAATTATATTTAGCTTAATTGAGCTAAAACTTGGCAAAGAAAATGTCTTCTAACACTTCAAAGCCATATAGGCGAAATTTTAAACTTTAAAAAATTTGTCATTATAAACTAGCAAGGAGTAATAATCATCCCTGCTTTCTGCCTTTCTCTCTCTCTCTCTCTGACTTACCAAAAGTATTATAACCACTGCAGAAATTCCTGAAAGAGTGATAGGGGAAATGTCCGCCATTTATAATAATTGCTACGCCCCTGGGTTTTACCATTTGACTTGCAGATTGATAGATAAATGAGTCCCACTGAGGTCAAGGGACCTACACTTGAATCAGCTCTCATAGTTTGAGGTTATGCTTTCTTGACTTTCTCCCGTCTGCCACATATTCCACTCCAGTAGCTCTCAGCTCTTTCATTTGTCACTCCTTTAAAAAAAAAAAAAAACAGAAGAAACAGACACCTCCACAGGCCCGAGTGGCCCCTTGACAGTTCTGCCACAATTAGACTGGAGGTTTGCGCATTAGCCACCTCAGAGAGAGAAAAAAAAAAAAAAAAAAGACCCTCGGTAGCAGATGTCTGGGGAAGTCAGCTGAGACCCCTGCTTAAAAATTGTTTCAGGTCATTTGACGGGAATGTTTCCTCCAGGCTGTCAGTAATGACTCCTCTTACCTTTTCATACCTCGACTAGCTTCTCTCTCAGCCTTGGTAATACATGCTTTCTCAAGGGTCCCATGAAAAACAGAAAGTGAGAAATGAGACAGGTGCAGCTCGGGGTAAAAAGGGCTAAGAGTGTGTCGGAGCGAGACTTACCGAAGTGCTTATGTCACTAAAACTGCTGCAATTGGTTGGGTGTATGAGGTTAGAGGACTTTGACTTTGGATGAACATGATATTTTGTTCAGTGGAATGACAAATTTGCAGCTGAAATGTAGGAGTTTTAGATGGTTCAAGAGGAAAGTAAAGCTGAACGCCCTTTTTCACCTTTAGATTTAGCACTTTTCACCTTGTATTTGGAGAATTTGTTGCAAAGATACGATGTTATTATTTGTAGTCATAAGCATTTTGTGTCTGTATAAAATGAACTGCATCAAAATGATAATATATCGATTACATAACAAGGAATGTAGTTCATTAAATTCCTGGATCGCTCTTAAAATGTGAATCTGTCAGCTTCAGAGGTTGTGGTGTTGTATCCAATGATTAAAATCAAACGGCACTTGTCTAATGTATGTTGATATACACATCCAGTATAAGTAAATGAATGAATGAATGAATAAATGCATAAATAAATAAATAAATAAATAATTAAATAAATAAATAAATAAATAAATAAATAAATAAATAAATAAATAAATAAATAAATAAAAGAAATGTTTATTCTTGTCATTTTCAGCAGCCATGATCATTCAGTAATTATTATATGCTGAATTGATACTCACTTTCAGTCTAAATAAATAAACTATTTATTCTTGTAATATTCAGCAGCTATTATCATTCAGAAATCCTTCTCATATGCTGAATTCACACTCACTTTCAGTATGAATAAGTAAATGCATAAATAAATAGTGTTTATTCTTGTCATTTTAGCAGCCATTATCATTCAGAAATTATTCTCAAATGCT
>CAIGQZ010001206.1:8234017-8255313 GCA_903798205.1 Danio tinwini
TTAAATATGAGAAAAGAAAAAGCGATAAATATTAAACAGAGATGCAGTTAGTCAAAAATATCTGGATGATGAAATGTATGTACAGATATGTTGTAAATATACAGGTTATATGGTGCTGTGTACAAGTGTGTATGAGAAAGTATTGCATTGTATATTGTTATAAGGTGCTGTGTACAAGTGCATATAAGAAAGTATTGCTCGTTTATTGCACAGTAGGAGAATATTTAATTGTTCATGAAGTAGATGGCCTGAGGAAAGAAACTTTTCCTGTGTCTGGCTGTTTTTGTGCTTGGTGCTCTGTAGCGCCGACCAGACGGTAACAGTTGGAACAGGTAGTGTGCTGGGTGCGAGGCGTCCAGAGTAATCTTGTGAGCCCTTTTATTCACTCTGGAAGAGTACAGTTCTTGAAGTGTAGGAAGGGTAGTGCCGGTGATTCGTTCAGCAGTCCGGACTATTTGCTGTAGTCTATGGAGGTCAGTTTTGGCAGCTGAGCTGAACCAGACGGTGATTGAAATGCAGAGGATGGATTGGATGACAGCTGAGTAGAACTGTACGAGCAGCTCCTGTGGCAGGTTGAACTTTCTCAGGTGACGAAGGAAGTACAGTCTCTGCTGGGCTTTTTTCACAATAGAGTCTATGTGAATGTCCCACTTCAGATCCTGAGAGATGGTGGTGCCCAGGAACCTGAATGACTCTATTGCCGCTACAGTGCTGTTTATGATGGTGAGTGGGGGGAGTGCAGGGGGATTTTCTTCTAAAGTCCACTATCAGTTTTGTTGTTAAACTAAATAAAAATCGACATTATCTATGCTGTAAAAGGTCCAGCCTAATCTCATGAGGAAACTTAAGTATTTTACGTTTTGCCAGTTTAGTGGCTAATTCGTTAAAAGTTTCAAAAGGAGGCGTGGCACCCAATCCCGCCCCTAAACCCAACCGCCATTGGGTGATGAGCAAATCATACTAAATTGTATGAATTAGATTATATGAATTCATACGAATTAGTCACTAAATGAAAAAGTTACGAATTGCCGTGAGATTGTACTGAAAAGTCCCTTATGAAACTGAAAATCTCATCACATTAAAATCACATCAATCTTTCGCCGGAAGATTTCAGTGGCTGAACAATACTTCAGTGCATATAACCCATTCATAACACAACACAATCTACATCAGCTCTGCGTGACTAAGCTAGTTTTAAAACATAACATTACCTGTCTAATATAAACACTTCAGCCATGGTGCCGTCCTTCCTCCAGGGTGCAAAAGTAACTTCAATATTGATTCAAAATTAAAAAGGTTTCTATTCAGCATTCAATTTTACCGTGACTGTGACTGTCTCGTCTGCACATGGATGGTCTAATGGCGGATATGCGTGAATAGAGATGCGCAGAAGCCCAAATCTACATTTGTTGACAGACAGTTTGGGCTACTTATCGGAATTATGAGAGATGTCAGTTTTTAATTGGATGAACATTTTTTAGTTTTATGCCTTACCCAGAATATAAAAAATACATATAAACACATTTAGATAATTTACTTTAATCAGTACTATTGGACTGTGAAGAGACTTTCCACCAACAGAACAAAAAAATGTTTCTGAAGACAATCACCTACTGCACCTTTAATTAATAGATTCACTACGTTTCCCGCCAGACAGATTTACGTCTATCACCAAATTGATATTAAACCACCAATTACACTCTCAAAAAGACAAATTCAACAATGGAAATAAACCAACTAAAATAAAAACAACAACACACCCTTGTTCCTGGAGTTCCATCCACTGCTCTCCTTCACCATCCACCACACACGTGAACCTTCCCCTGAGCATAGAGCTTATCTACTGAACTGTCTATTTGTGAGATCGCTCACTCTCCTCAATGCCTTTCATCTGCTTCTACTATTGTTGTTGTTTACGTTTGAATAAACGTCCTTGAAGTTTAACCTTCCTTGTCATCCTTGTATGGTCGTGACAATATAGGTATATTTCACCAACAAAACAATCAATCAAAATAATCAATCAAAGTTCACACTATACAAAATAACAAGATCAGTCCATAGAAAAACAATACAATATGGCACAAAGCTTTCTGAGCTGCCGCCAAAGAACCTTCAATGATGAGTTTCAGCAAAGCAGACTCCATTGTTCATTTTTCTCAAAATATTCATTCATAAAAACAAACACACAAAGAAAAAAATATAATGAAGTACAGAGAAAGAAAAAAATAAATTAGTACAATATTCTTACGCTTTGTGAGATGTGTAAATGTGTGGAAAAAATGCGTTTGCATTTTAGTTTGATGTTGTTAGTGTGTGGATGTATGTGTGCTCCATGCGGCAAGATAGGAATGGCGTTCAGAGTATGGATGATGAGGATGGGTTATACCTGATCATCAGTAGGATTAAAGACAAATACTGGACCTAGAGTGTAATTGTCAGCTTTGTGGATTGCTCATGGCGCTCCAGCGGATACAGCATGCATGCGTGCCAGCCTTGGGATGATGCAGAGTCGGCTCTCATGTAAGTTGGGATCCATTTTCCTCCCAGACAACTCACTCTTTCTTCCAAGGAAATCTCTTTCACATCTTCTGTTATGAAAGCGACATTCTCTTTTCTACGGACAAACCATTCTTCCACAAAAAACTTAGTTCTCAGACTATCATCTTCCTCCAACCAACAACTTAACCAACCACAGAACATCTTCTCACTTGTCTCTGGGTCCCTCTATTGATCCATTTTTATATATATTTTTTCTAATTGAGGTATTTTCATATATGGATTCGGAAGGCGGGCGGTGTGTCTATAGTTATTATTAAACAAACACATTGGGTTACTTTGGGGTTGGGTTTAGGGTTGGGGTAAGTGTAGATGTCAATAAAACACAACAGGTTTCTGTGAGGTTGGGTTTAGTGTTAGGGTAGGTGTAGATGTTCATAAAGCACAATACTGGACTCCGTGTCATGTACAAGATACTGAATAAATATAAACTTCAGGTTTGTACAGCCCACTTGGAGCTCAAGTCCCACCCACTTGGAGTTGGCTCCAACCTCCATGTATACCCTTCTCTAGTGGGCAAGGCCAGAGGAAAGTAGAGACACCAGCTAATCCAGGAAGAAGTTCAAGCTGGTGTGGAGGAAGAGCGAGTGAGCAGGACATTGGGGCTGAGGCAGCAGGGGCATGGACAAAGTGGGAGGGTAGCCTACAACGTAAAGGGTAGCCTACAACATAAGATCACCTGGAAAAAACATCATGCAGGCAGACTTCCAGCACATCCAATTATTTATCTAGGCTGTGTACAATACACTACCAAGTCCAGCCAACCTTCACGTGTAGGGCAAGAATGAGACTCCAGCATGCCAGTTATGCTCTGGAAGGGAATCATTACAACACCTATAGAGCAGCTGTGCAAAGGTCCTGGCAGCAGGGTGCTACCGTTGGCAGCATGACCAAGTACTGAGGGCGGAGGCAGAAAGCATATGTAATGCCATCATCTCTGGTAGGTACCATCTTGCCCAGAAAAGGAGGATTGACTTTGTGAAAGCTGGGTAGGAACATTGCCAACTGCAAAGGACAAGGTCAGGCCTCCTCCACTGGAAGTTGCAAGTCGACCTGGGAAAGCGGTTTAAGTTCCCACAGCATATAGTTACAACATCACTCTGCCCAGACTTAATTATTATTTCTAAGGGCAAGAAGACAGTTGATTTTGCTTGAACTCACAGTGCCCCGGAAATAATGGATGGAAACACTCAAAGTACCAGGATCTAGTAGAGTAGTGTGAAGGGGGCTGGAAGGCCCACTGTGAGCCAACAGAGGGTTGTGCCTAACCAACTATGCCTAGCAGTAGCAGCTAAGAAAAGGGCCATTAAGTCTGTTTGTGAAGCTGCAGAGAAAGCCACAAGATGGCTATGGATAAAGAGGGCTGATCGGTTGGTGATGGCTAATGGCACACAAGCTGGGATCAATCTCAGCTGGGTCATCTGGGTGAGGGTGTCTGATGTTGAAAGAATCGAAACACCCAGTGACCCCAGGATACATCACTGACAATGCGTCTTAGTGCATCTAGATGATGTATCTTGCACACTGAAGTAAGTTTTGTTTTCATTATTTGTGTTTTTGGTCTTATAACTTATGGGTGGTCAACTTTGTTATTGATTTGAACTCTTTTACCGTCAATTGTCAACTATGAATATAGAGAAAATGCACACCATCTTTACAACTTTTCCGTTAAAGGTGTTGATATTTTTAACTCCAAAATTAAAAAGTCTACAATTTATAGGGCTAAAAGTTGAATTAATGTATTTAAAAAAGTATAGGTGGGCATTTTTTTAAACCTAGATTAATTTCACTGTAATCTTGGAATTAATCTAGATTAAAATGGCTCATTTGAATTCTGTCGAAGGCATTCAGAATATGTGTGCTACCCAAATAATGACTAAAAATAAGTCTTTGAGAATGGGTTTTTTCAAGCCAGGTGGCGCATTAGACCAGGGGCTCATCTGCTGTTTCCAAAATGCATCACAAACTGCTTGAGAAACTGTTCTACTATGATAATTGGTGATGAAAATAAATGATCTTTAATAAGATGTACTTTTGTTTACTGTTTATTCAGTTAAACATGAATTTGAACTGTAGGTCTACATAAGCTCCAAACAGCGATTTTTAAAGATCCTTAACCCAACTAGAGTCATAACTGAACTAAACAGAAATGGAATTAAGACGTGGAATATGCATTTGTTAGTGGCATTATTGAAGTAAACACTGCAATCAAACTATTACCGTCATGTAGGACTTTTCGCCATATTTTCCGCCAAGAATCACACAAGAGGCTGTCAGTAAAGGACTATACACACACACACATAGCGAAATGCGGAATTCCTTTCCATTTGGCGTGCATTATTAAATTCTATAACACTCTCACCAGTCCTTACTCCTTATTTGCGTCTAATACCTCAGTTTGTCAGGGGGGCATGAATAAAATGTTAAAGTCAAACTGCCGAATTGCAGTTAAAGTCACCCAAACTTACAGGAAACTCTTACATGAAAGCACTTCACGTAAAGACATTAATTATATCATCATCTATTAAGGCAAATAGCTAGATTACAGATGTCCATGTAAGCATAGTCAGTAGTGTCTTCGAAGTAAGTGAAAGATCCAGAAGGGCATCCTGCTGATTTGATTCAGAAGGGCACTTTTTCGTCAGACGGCTCACGGGTTTGACTTTTATTCATTGTCATTCATTTTAAAAAGCACCTGGTCCATTTTATTTGTTTTACTCGACGCATAAACTCTACAGGTGCCTGATAATTAGATGTGGAGCTAACATTAACATTAATTCACCTTTAGTGAACTGCATCCATGTTAGCAGGCCACGTTTGATGTGGTAATTTCACAGTAGGAATACACAGGTTCAAGACTTATTCTCGCCACCTACAGTGCAATTCGGCCAGTTATACATCTGTTAAAATATCAAGGTGAAAGTCATCATAGCTTGCGTAAAAAGACCCAGCTCCCAACCCAACTTTGAGAATTTTTTTTTTTTTATCGCTCGATAAGAGTATTCACGTTAACACCGATAACGGCCCACCACTAATTGAAAGACAGAAGTTCTCTAGGAAAAACAGGTTTTTAAATGTTGTCACGTTTGTTAACAGTTTATGTTTGACCAAAGTTGTCTATAACACAGTTGATAGATATTCTGTTAATAGGTTAAAGAGGAAAATCAAGCATAAGAACAGAACTGCAGTACTGAAAGCTCAGTAAACAAATCACTCCACAGCCACAATGTTGCAATTAATGTCATCCCTCCTTCCTTGAACATTAGCATAGTATATATTTTATCCAGCTCTTTCATCTGGCATAGAGTTCTGGAATAGACTTTCAGACAGCTATTCTTGTGACATATATAAATGAATCCTATAGCTGCTTGAATTCAAATATAATTTTTACACTGCCTATGCTTCTATTTAGTGTCAGCACAACATTAGCTTCGTAACCCATTTCCCATTGGATTTAAATGTTTGGATAATATCCACAGCCTTTTTTCAAAGATGGCTTGTGAAGATAAATGGAGCTCATGATAAGGTTAAATACTGCTGTTAGTAAGATCCAAAACCCTGGTTCTCAGGATTTATATTGAGAGTGGGTAAAAACTAAAACATATTTTTAAAGGTGCTGTTGACTTAAAATGGTAACCAGATATCAGCAACAAGTAAAGTAATTCATACATACAAAGAAAACAAAACTAATTAGTTCAGAGATTAGGCTATTTGTAATGAAATTAAATGACACAATGAAAAAGTATTGAACACATGAAGAAAGGGAGGTGTAAAAAGGCATGGAAGGCCAGACAGCAGCCTAAATCTCTCAGTAGTTAGAAAGTGACCCTGGTCAGATGTCAGTGTAAATGAATAACACCTACATTAGAATGATGACGATGAAACCAAGGTGGACATTTCAGCAAGATGATGATCCCAAACACAGCCAAGGAACTCTCGACTGGTTTCAGACTAATAAAATAAAGCTGCTAGAATGGCCCAGCCAATCACCTGACATGAATGCAATAGAAATTAAGAGCTAGACATCAGATTTCATAGAAGAGACTCACAGAACTGTAAATAATTTTAGACTTTGATGATGTCTGGGGCTAAAATCACACCAGAGCAATGCATGTGGCTCTTAGATGTGAGTTTTAAGTACATTTCAGTAGTTCAGTACCTTCTCCTTGTGTCATTACATTGTTATTATATAACAATTTTTGTATTGTATTTTGTATTTTTTGTATGTTGGAATTGTTTGGGTTTTTCATAATTTAATAATGCTCAATACTTATTGTACCTCACTATATCATTCTCTTCTCTCTTAGTTAATAAAAATAATTGATATTAAAATCTCTTTTACAGGCGACACAGTGGCGCAGTAGGTAGTGTTGTCTCCTCACAGCAAGAAGGTTGCTGGTTCAAGCCTTGGCTGGGTCAGTTGGCATTTCTGTGTGGAGTTTACATGTTATCCCAGCGTTTGCATGGGTTTCCTCCGGGTGCTCTCGTTTCCCCCACAGTCCAAATACATGCGGTACAGGTGAATTGGGTAGACTAAATTGTCCATAGTGTATGAGTGTGAATGAGTGTGTACAGATGTTTCCCAGAGATGGGTTGCAGCTGGACGGGCATCCGCTGCGTAAAACATACGCTGGATAAGTTGGCGGTTCATTCCCCCGTTGGCGACCCTGGATTAATAAAGGGACTAAGCTGATAAGAAAATTAATTAATGAATGAATCTCTTTTACAAGAGAGACCTGGCCAGGAAAACTAAGTTACCCAAAAACATCTCTCAAAGATCACAGCAACAATTCACCAAAAAATAAAAACACAGCATGTTAAAAGTTACTGCATATGTAATGATAAAAGCATAGTAACCTTTATAATGCTTTGTAAATTGTTCCAAGCTATAGTTATATTTCAGAAACGTTTTATCTTTTTTGCCTAAAAGCCTTAACATATAACAGAATGTTTTAACAATATCCAGTATCAATTTGAATTAGAAAGTCAAAGAACTTCTTCGGTTATACAACAATGGTAACTCAGCTCTCTCATGTAAAGTACTATCAAGGGTTTGATAATACAACCAGTAATGAAATCAAATTGCATTTGTTTTGTCAGTGTTTAAAACAAGTGTTACTAGACACAAATGAGACTAAACAATGTCAAAAGCAGACTGTAAATAATGAAGTGCTTGTAAAACTCATAAAGCACAGCAGTGTTTAGTAATAGGGTCAGCTGCAAACAAATGGTACTTAGCATATGGAATGTTGTCGCATAAGTTATTGGTCTACAAGTGTCACAGTTGTCAGGTGCATGCGCTCTGTCCATTCATGTTTGTTGTTGTCACGTGGTTCGGTGTTATGGCTCTCATGTGCTCTGATGCGTGCTTTGTTTACATCACATGATCAGCGGGATTATCAGCAGTTCCAGCTGAAGGCATTTAGCTCACCTATATTAAAGTGGAAAGTCAACTCATCATTGTCAGTTCGTTACACTGTGTTCATGATCTGTCTATGTTTTGTAAGGATCGGCTTGGGCTGGTTTCTAGAGGTTCCTGGTGTGAGAGCAGTGTCTAGACCCTCATCCACGCTTTTAGCTCTGTCTCTTGTGTTTCAGCTTTCTGACTTTATTAAATTATCACTTGCATTTGGATCCTTTTTGTCTTGATCATTTCTTCCAGTGACAACAAGGAAAATAAATTAGGTCCCAGGAGAGTCTTTGGAAAGTGACAGAATGTATATATATTCAAAATTCACATGGCTCTGTCATAATAATAATAATAATAATAATAATAATAATAATAATAATAATAATAATAATAATTACAATAACAATAATATTAACAATAACCGCTAGGCAACAGAAGATTGTTCTCTTAACATGTATGCTTGTCTAAGTGCAAACATCAATAGGTCCAATAGTGATTCAAAGTTTGCAAAGATCAAACCTTTTAAAGTAAATGTGCCACTGAGTTTTTAGTGTTGACCTTTCAAACTTCAAACAAGGCCATCCAAAGTGCTTATTTGTGTTTATTAGGCTTCTTATCTCAAGTACCATGTTTTGGTGGCTGCACCCCGGAATAAGACACATTTCACTTCTCAAGGCTACTGTTGCATTGGAAGGCTAATCGCAACTTACTTAGCAATAATGTCATGACAGGTATTGGCTGAAGTTTCTTCTGCTTGTCATATTGAAATCCATTTGCCTTACTGAGAAGTGCACTTCTAGCAAAGCATCTGAAATTTTATTATATGAAACTGCACAAACCACGAATTTTAAAGATGGTTCAACCAAAAGTAATTTGTCATTATTATATAACAGTCAGTGGGCTGTTTTTTTTTTTTTTTTTGTCTGTGCCAGAGTATTGAATCCTTGCAGAGGTCTTTGGAGATGTAAAGGTCTTGAGACGTAAAGCTGCCCTATAAAGAAACCCTGGCTACCTAGGTATAGTTGAATAATAAGATATCAGTATATGGAAATGGCCATAAAGTAAGCCTCGGGCACCATTGTTTCCTCGTTTTCATGAAAATTGTGCGAATGTAAAATCCCAGTGGACAAAAGGCCAATCAGAACACAAAGCAGACTGTTGCGTGACTCACAGGGCCCGCCCTATGCATTTGCATGTACATTAGGTCAGGTTCTGTATCATCCAGACCTGACAAGCAGCCGCATCATTAGTAGATCACTAGTCAAAACACAAATTGAAATGTTTCAAACAGAATCATTAATATGCACGCATCAAGCTGTGTTTGATAATCCACTATGCTTCCCAATAAGACAATATGATCATTGTCCTCCCTTAGTTATTGTTAAGTTAATTAAATTTTATATATAACTTACTATGCATGTGGTACTTTTATTTTGAAAACGAGAGACACTGATTGTTTACTGTGTTACTGAGCAACGACTCCATGAGCCACATGCTTGTTAGAATGCAAAATGTAGGATATATGGATTATAATTCTATTCAGCTCCACACCAAAGAGGCATAAAGTATGTTTAATTGTATATTTTGTTAATTTATCGTGTCTATCCGTTTGTTAAGTCATGACGTATAGGTGATGTATGGAATACTGTTTCTGGGTCCAAGCCGCTACTCATTTGAATTGAGAAAATATTTGTTTATGGAAATTTTTTTGTCCTATCACACATTCAAGTGAATATTTTTTATAAAATCATGGTATACACAACAGTGTCTGGACTTGCTGCATCACAAAAACCAACATTTTCACAATTTTAAAATAATTAATCACTTTCTGGCCATCGGATATTAGGCATGGATATATAAATATATATATACCGAATGCCATTCCAGCTGCAAACCATCACTGGAAAACACCCATGCACTTCTATTCACACTCATACACTACGAACGATTTAGCCTACCCAATTCACCTATACCGCATGTCTTTGGACTGTGGGGGACACCGGAGCATCAGGAGGAAACCCACGCAAACACAGGTAGAACATGCAAACTCCACACAGAAATGCCAACTGACCCAGCCGAGGCTCGATTGTGCTACACACTGCTGCACCCAATGCAGTATATGACAGTAAATTTTGTCATCATTTGCTTACCCAACACTTGACACAAACCTGTTTTAGTTTCTTCTGTTGAACATAAAAAGGGTAATTTGAAAAAATGTCAGTACCCTTTTACTTCCATGGTATGTTTTTTTTTCCTACTATGCAAACAACAAAAAAGAGAATCGTGAAGGTTTGCCACTACTTAAGGGTAAGTAAATGATGACAGAATTGACATTTTAGGTAAACTATCACTTTAAGTAAGCGTCACTAAATTGTTAAATACAAATTAAACAAAAGTATTTTTACTAAAGTATTGTTAATATCATATATTTTTTTAGGTACACCTGTCCAACTGCTCAGTAACACAATTGCTCGTTAACTAATTTCTAATCAGCCTTGGCAGCAACTAAACGATCTGCAGCTGATTTAATTGACTTTGAACGCATCATGGTTGTTGGTGCCAGACAGGCTGGTCTGAGTATTTCAGAAACTGTTGATCTACTGGGATTTTCATGCACAACCATCTCTAGGGTTTAGAGTGAATGGTCCGAAAAAGAGAAAATATCCCGTGAGCGGCAGTTCTGTGGGTCCAAGGGCCTTGTTGATGCCAGAGGTCAGAGGAGAATGATCAGACTGGTTTAAACTTATAGAAAGGCAACAGTAACTCAAATAACCACTCCTTACAACTGAGGTATGCAGAAGAGCATCTCTAAATGCACAACACGTCAAACCTTGAGGCAGATGGGCTACAGCAGCAGAAGACCACATCCTGTCAGCTAAGAACAAAAAACTTAGGCTACAATTTGCACAGGCTCAATAGAAGATTGGAAAAACGTTGCCTGGTCTGATAAGTCTCGATTTCTGCTGTGAAATTCGGATGGTAGGATCAGAATTTGGCATCAACACCATGAAAGCATGGATTCATCCTGCCTTGTATCAATAGTTCGGGCTGGTGGTGGTGTAATGGTGTGCGGGATATTTTCTTGGCACACTTTGGGCCCATTAGTCCCAATTGAGCATCGTGTCAACGCCACAGCCTACCTGAGTATTGTTGCTAACCAAGTCCATCCCTTCATGACCACAGTGTACACATCTTATCACAAAGTTCAAATCATCTCAGACTGGTTTCTTGAACATGACAATGAGTTCACTGTACTTAAATGGCCTCCACAGGCCAGAACTCAACCCAATAGAGCACCGTTGGGATGTGGTGGAAAGGGAGATTTATATCATGGATGTGCAGCCTACAAATCTGCAGCAACTGCGTGATGCTTTCATGTCAGTATGGACCAAAATCTCTGAGGAATATTTCCAGTACCTTGTTAAATCTATGCCACGAAGGATTAAGGCAGTTCTGAAGGCAAAAGGGGGTCCAACCCGATACTAGTAAGTTGTACCTAATAAAGTGGCCGATAAACTCAGCTAAAAATTAATGGAAAAGACTGTAAAAAGCTTTATTTCTGCCAACATAACAATGCATTGCAATCAGTGTCAGATAATCAACACTGTGTTGAATTCAAACGGATGGGCTATTAGCTGTTTGGAAGAGAATTAAAAAGAAAAACAAACGTCTGCTATGTAATTTGTTTCACTCTTCATTTACCATAGAAACATGTTGACTTCAAATGAAACATAAGACAAGCATATAATTACAGAACATCTTAGAGAGATCTGACACCTGAGAACAAAAAATTTCCGTCACTCCTAAAAGCGTCTTTATACTGCTATTGTGTAGATTGTAACAATTTTAATGTTCACTCTTGCAGAGTGGAGCAGAGAGCCTATCATCAACCCTGTTTGGTGTTTAAATCAGATGCTTCAAGGATGAACGGAGCATCAATTAAGCGAAGCAGCGGCTTTATCATCCATATGTTTTATGTTTATTTCATCATCCAGACTTCGAGATGAAAATGTAAGCCAAGCTCAGGGTAGGTGCAACATTTGGAGGAAGTATTTACACTTCATCAGAAAGTAATTTCCTTCTGAACTCAGTTTCATCTCTGTTTAATACCAAACCAATCAAGAAGTTATAAAGGTAGGAACTTGTGAAGGACAGAATCATCGCTGCCAGCTGATATTGTTTATTCAGCCTCTCTTCCAGTCATTTTGAGTGTATTAACGGCAACAAAAATAATATTTGAGAAGTTGAGTAGAGCTGAGGTGATTTATTAGATTTTTTATTTGTTTGTAAATTGAGACTTTAGTGACTCTTTTTCAAAGTATTGTCAAAGTGTTTTATGTTGTCTTGTTTCTTCTTATTATTTATTTTTACTAAAACCATCAAAGGTTGTACACATGGCTTCACTTCTTCTGTCATACAGTAAACAAATCTCTACAGTGACAGTTTTTGTCATTTGATTATCTTTTTTAGAATTTAGAAAGTGATGTGCAGGGACGCATTAAAGATATATTGGGCCCAGGGGCTTTAGCAAACCCAAGAGTCCCATTTATTTAATCTCCTTAAAAAAGTAGCCTTTTTGCCATTATTATTATTATTACTATTATTATTATTATTATTATTATTAATTTGATAATTAATATTTCTATCAAAATGTTCACCATTTAATTGTATTCATTCACATATTTTATTTTCGTCTTAGTCCCTTTATTAATCTGGGGTCACCACAGCGAAATGAACCGCCAACTTATTGAGCATATGGTTTACGCAGCAGATGCCCTTCCAGCTGCAACCCATCACTGGGAAACATCCATACAAACTCATACACTACAGAGAATTTGGCATTGCCAATTCACCTATAGCACGTCTTTGGACTGTGGGGGAAACCGGAGCACCCGGAACATGCGAACACAGGGAGAACAAACAAACTTTACACAGAAACGCCAACTGACCCAGCCGAGGCTCAAACCAGCGACCTTCTTGCTGTTAGGCGATCATGCTACCCACTGCGCCACCGTGCTGCCCACCATTTAATTTATTATTGATTATTTTAGGCCTAAATGTTTTCTATTTTACTGAAACGGGAGTACAAAATACAAAATTAATCACATAACATGAACCTAAAATTTTTAACAGGCTGCAAAAATCAGAAAAAAAACACACATTTCATTTGCTATACTTCCTAAATGAGAGCAACACAGGTTCATTCTGAAAATGGACGTTTTCCAGAATTATGTGGGAGGAGCTGATCAATGCCGTGAAGAGAGTTAGGACCACCGTTTTCAAGGGTACTATCAGTAATACAGTAAGATGTCATCTTTTAAAACCATGCATTGCACGGAAGGTTCCCCTGCTTAAGTTAGCCCATGTCAAGACCCATCTGAAGTTTGCCAGGGACCATCTGGATGGTCCAGAGTATTTATGGGAGAAAGTCCTGTGGTCAGAGAGACCAAAGTAAAACTTTTTGGTCTTAACTCTATTCACCGAATTTGGAAGAAGAAGAATGATGTGTATCATCCCAATAATACCATACCCACAGTAAAGCATGGGGCTAGAAGCATCATGCTCTGGGGTGTTTTTCTGCACAGGGGACAGGATGACTGCACTGTATTAGGGAGAGGATGAACGTGGCCATGTATTGTGAGATATTGGGCAAAAACCTCCTTCCCTCAGTCAGAACATTAAAGATGGCTGGGTCTTCCAACATGACAATGACCCAAAGCACACAGCCAGGAAAACCAAGGAGTGGCTTCGTAAGAAGCATAACAAGGTTTTGAAGTGGTCTAGCCAGTCTCCAGATCTAAATCCAATAGAAAATCTTTGAAGGGAGCTGAAACTCCATGTTGCTCAGCGACAGCCCTGAAACCTGACAGATAGAGAAGATCACTGGTCAAAATCCCTCCTTCAGTGTGTGCAAACCTGGTGAAGAACTACAGGAACCCTTTGACCTCTGTAGTTGTTAACAAAGGCTTCTGTACTAAATATGTAAAATGCTTGACTCAAGTGATCAAATACTTATTTGATACAGTAATTTACAAATAAATTGTTAAAAAATTATATAATGTGATTTCCTGATTTTTTTATTTTTAGATTCTGTCTCTCACAGTTGAATTGCAATTATGCTGAAAATTCCAGACTCCTCCATGATTTCTAAGTATGAGATTTTGAAAAATCACAGTGTGATTAAATACTAATTTCCCTCACTGTAGGTATCTGCAGGCCAGCAGTGGGTTGTGGGAGAAGTTAAAAACTCTCATTTTCAATTTATTTGGGCCCAAGAAATGGAGGAACGCTAGTGGAAATTTGGCAGGAGCACCCGTGTCTGTTTGACGTATCATGTGAGGGATATCACAACCGGGTCAAAAAAGAAAAAAGTTGAGGAGAAATTGCTAATTCCCTTCAAACCCAGGTGAGCAAAAATGTACATTTTCTACCCCATTAAAGGCTTCTTTCTCATTATGTAGTTAATAACAAAAGTCATACTAAGTGTTTTTGGTTGTGAGGTGCAGTTTGGACAAAGTTGTTGGCTGTTGTAAAGTCATGCAGTGTGAAAACCCCTGTCGTTGATCCATCTAGCAATGTAAACAAAGCAGCAACAAAATGCTAGCCCAGATAGTCATGCAGTGTGAAAACATCTGTGACATGACTACTTTGAAAATCATGCAGTTTGAATTCGGCATAAGGGCAAGATTGCGCGGACATGCAGCCGAGACTGCGGTTCAGTTATGAGTCCTTCATACAGCATGATTCCGCCTATCTTGATGTCTCTTACTGCACATTAATAACGGATACTGTTTGATATTTATTTTTTGTTCTACAATGCTTGTTTGGTTAGCCTACCTTTGACTAGACCGTTCTCACTGTAAGCCGAAATAAGGAACTGTTCTGGGAAATAAGGGGCTTTCATGGGAAAAAAAACGGTGCATCTGGTCACCCTTATGGAAGACTAAACACGGCTACTCAAAACTCTGATTTAGCTACAGCCACTCCGAGCCATAGTTTAAGAGCAGGGGTGTCCAAACTCGGTCCTGGAGGAACGGTGTCCTGCATATTTTAGTTCCAACTCCAATTAAACACAACTGAACCAGCAAATCAAGCTCTTTCTAGGTATGATAGAAACTTCCAGGCAGGTGTGTTGAAGGAAGTTGGAGCTAAACTATGCAGGGCACTGGCCCTCCAGGACCGAGTTTGGACACCACTGGTTTAGAGGGTCAGTTTTTGAACAGCAGCAAGCCGAAAGGAATATTTCTCATTAGCGACAAGTAAAGGAAGGCAAAGGAGCTTTTCCTCAATCAAGGGTCTCCTGGGGCTTCAGCCCCGCCTAGCCCTTACGTTAATCCAGCCCTGGTGATGTGTATACAGTAAACCAGTTTTTCTTTTGATAATTGCTTCGAAATATGACTATTAATTATATAACTTTTAAAAATGAGTTTTGAAATCCATCTTCTCTCAACTGTTGTTTTATTTTCTCAACTTTTACTCTCTGTGTGACAGAAAAAATATAAAAAACCAATGCATTCAATGGGTAACAATTATTTGAAAACTGAATTTTGCAAAGGATCTTTAATGTGAAAATTTAAGTTAAGTAGTCAACAAAAATTGATGAAAATGTTTTAAGTAATAAATATACATACATATTACATATATAAATACTTATATTTGTTCATTTTTCTTTGGCTTACTCCCTTTATGCATCAGGGGTCGCAACAGCGGAATGAACCGCCAACTTATCCAGCATATGTTTTACACAGCGGATGCCCTTGCAGCTGCAACCCAGTACTGTGAAACACCCACATTAAACAAAATATATTTTTTTGCTCATTCAAACTACTTAAAATGAGCTGAAACAACAAAATTATTGAGATTTCATAGGGACAACTTAATTTTTTATGTTCAATCCACATAAATTTGTTAAAAGTGTTATGTTAACTTAATTTGTGTTGGGACAACATGAATAAATTATGTGGAACCCTGGATTTTTTTCAGTGCATATACTCACATTACTCACTCATTCATTCATTCATTCATTCATTCATTCATTCATTCATTCATTCATGCATTCATTCATTCATTCATTTTATTTACTAAACTTGCCTAAATACCAGGCTTATGCTAGTTTTGTTGAATAAAGTAAGCAAACAATGAAAAAGAAATATGACAACAAGACGCTGCGCTGCCAGAAACGTGTATTATTGTTGGCTAATTACTTTAGTGAACGTGTCGTTCATAACGGAGATTCATTCACAAACATATTGCCCCCTCTGTTGGAATAAGAAGTGAAAGCAGGAGAGTGGGTGTGTTTCAGGACATGGATTAGATCAAATTTAACAGGAAGGGAGATAATACATTTCCATGCACACAAACACACGCTCTTTGTCGACAACACCCGCGCAGTCACTTATCTATCGATATAGAAGTGATGTAAAATTATCATTTCGTTCTTTAAAAACATTTGCATACTGACCTCCGGGAAAACTCCCGATCATAGGTATATTTATATATTAGGGGTGTGACAAGATCTCGTATGACGAGATCTCGCAAGATTAAATCGCAGCGACAACCCAGGCTGGCCTCAGACTTGCGCTTGTCACTCGGTTGGGTGGGCGGATGTGACATAATTGCTTTTTTTACTGGAGTTCAGCAGGTGCCACATCCAACATAGGCTACAACTACAGCCTCACACATTATGGTTCATATCCATGCAATGGAATAGCACTTCAGATATGTTGAAAGGCATAATCGTCATAAACACAAATGGAATTATGACATGGAGTATTCCTATTTTAGCTGCATTGTTGCAGTGCAGATATGTAAACGCCTTAATCAAACTATTAACACCGTAAAGGACTTTTAACCGCATTTTGCGACAGGACCTACACACCACAGACGCACACATCTCTAAGTGCACGCAAACAAACACACACACTCACTATATGAACTCCTGGAGACTCATCGTCACATCATCATCACGGAACACACGTTTATACTGTCCGGAAAAAGCTGATTTTTTTTTCATTCTGCGTGCGGTATCAAACTCCATTAAAACTCTCCTATTAGTGCTTCATATTCGCATGATCGCATCCAGTAGCTCAGAGTGAGTCACGGGGCCTGATTGAAATCTTGCTAAATGAAAGTGAAACTCATTTAAAAAATTAAAAATGAAATACAAAAAATTACATATATTTGTTTCAGTGTGTAGAAATAAGTTTGATATATCATGTGAAATTGTACAGGGGAGAAGCCAGTCGGTAGAGTTTCTAGCTAAATATTTAGCAGTGTTTGCATGTCCTTTATAACATAGACTTAATTTAAATAGAAATAAAATAACATGTATTACAATGTTTTTAAAAAGCACTTAAATTGTTTTGTATTTTGTAATTTTTTTCCTAGTTGAATAAAAATCTATTTTCCATGCATATATTAGCAAATATTTTGCTAATATTTAAAATTATATATAAAATGATTATTTTCCATTCACATAGGCTATTAGCAAAATATTTAGCACTATTTGCATGTCCATTACTGCGTATAATTCATTAAAATAGAAGTAAAATAACATTCATTACAAGTTGATTTAAAGAAAGCACCTAAGTAGTTTTGCAATTTGTTTTGTTTTTTTTCCCAGTTGAAAAAAACACTATTTTACATTCATATATTTCATCATTGAGGATTTCTTAAAAATAGTGTAAAAATCTTGTCTCGTCTCGTTCTCGTGAACCCAATCTCATATCTCATCTCGTCTTGTGGAGTAGACATCTCGTCACACACACACACACACACACACATATATATATATATGTGTGTGTGTGTGTGTATATATATATGTGTGTGTGTGTGTGTGTGTGTGTGTGTGTGTGAATCTCTGGCTCTGGATGGTCACAGTCCTCCACTTCACCTTGGTCCTGCATTCATTTCAAAGGAGCCCTACCCTGTACTAAAATGGTGGCTCTATTGACGCATTCCTTCCAATATGCAACAATAGGGTAGGCGACATCTATTGATATTTATCGGAAAGCGCAGCATTTTATATAGGTTTGTAAATAAAGTTCAGAGATCTGTGTTGTCTGAGACATCACATATACTAAAATTGGTTCGATACAGAGAAGATTAGCATGGTCCCTTGCGCAAAGGTGACACGCAAAACCGTGAAGCGAATTCATATTTTTGGGATGGGATAATACATTCCACCCTTCCACAAACCCTAATCACCAGTTTATTCACTTTAAAACTATTTACAGGGCATATTTAACCACATGTATACGACATATCATAGGTTCTTCTCCACATCCTTATTGTAAGTTCTGTGAACAACAACGTCCAGATACCTTTTCACATATGATGTGGCAATGTCCGGAAGTACAAAAACTTTGGGATTCGGTGCTGGACATTTTATTTAAAGTTACAAAAATTTGTTTTCCCAAGGACCCTGTATTGTTATTATTGAATGATAATACTCAATTTGCCTAAAATGCAAAGGTCCGTAAATTTTGGTTAGCTGCTTCAACTGCTACAAAGAAAATGTTGGTACAGAGGTGGAAACCTCCTCATGATCTCTCAGTTAAGCACTGGTTACAATGACTATTGGAAATATTGTATCTGGAACTGTCATCAGCATGGATCAGCCATGCTAAACTGGACATGCTTACGGTATGGAAAATCTATATATGCGACGTCAAAGAAATCTTGGACACTTAACCCTCATCTGATACTATGAATGTGAAATTCAAATGTTATTTATCTAATAGCTTGTTCTAAACTACAGTTATTCTGTGTTTCCTGATGTGCTTATAATGGGGTGGGGGGATGGGAGATATATAAGGGATAATATATGTTAAAAGTATTTTTCTAACTAATTGTAAAAATTGTATATTTGCATTTTTGGAAATAAAAATAAATGAACTATTAAAAAGTTCAGAGATATAACATATTTAATTTAGGAGTTTGCCCAAATGAAACAGTGAATATAAACATCACCATGAAAATCTTAAAGGAATAAACACATTAAGGGTGTTTTTTTTGCTAAAATTCTAATTAAAATCTGTTTTATTTATATTGTGCAATGTATATTTGTAAAACCTTTATGCATAGTATATATTGCGTAAAGGGGAAAACAATAAATCGCTGTATGAATGCTGTAATGTTTAAATAATTTTCCATTAAAAACGTGTGAAGGTCACGTGACCAGCAGGAAGAACGCAGCATCTCAGAGGACGCGTTCTGTGTTCTCGAAGTCTCCCGAGTTCGTTTTCCAAGGTGACCTGGCTAGACCGGTCTTCACAAGAACACAAGTTCGTTCTCTGCGTTCTTGGAAATGAGAAACAGCCAATGGCTCATATTATAATTATATTATAATTATAATAATGGCTTATAGTTATAATATATTAATAACTAATTTATTGCTTAATGTGTTACAACTTTATAAAATATAAATAATGCTGCTTACTAGGGTTGGGCCAATAGACAATGCCATCGTCCATCGCCGATAGACATCACAATGCTGAGCTGGCATTGCCGATCCTCTGCCCCGCCCCGTCGCAAACCCGCTAGTGAAAAATACACACTCAGGCCCCATTTACACTAATACAGCATAGTTTTAAAATGGCATTTTAGAACGAAATAATCCACGTCCACATTGACATTTCATCTAGCATTTCTGAACAGCCCTCCGTCTGCTGAAAGTGCACATGACGTGACAACACACACACACACATACACACACACACACACTGTCATGCGCTCGTCTGAGCTCCAGAGAACAGTATACAAACAGTTTATCAATGATGTAGCGCTGGATGGTGTCTCACTATAGTTGTTAAACATGATATTTAATTAATCTTGTCTCTATCTAACGACTCTTTAGGCATTTGAATCTATCAGGTAACGTTTCACTGCGTCAGTACACTGCTTCAATCTTTTGCTTTCACGATTGTACTTGGTAATTTTAGCGAAACCCTCAGATGCTGTTGGTTGAGCACCCTTTTAACCAATCAAGTTTGTCGACGCCATTATAATGACAGATCACTCTGCCTATTCATGCCAGACTCCCGCGGAAAAAGTGATTGACAGGTGGTAATTTGTGTGTAACTTATCTTTATTTATTTATGATTTGGTTATGGGTAAAACAAAGACCATGCGGGCCAGGTAGGTGAAACGGTAGGCTACAAATGATTAATTAATTATGAATTAATTAATTATTCATAAATAATTAATTTACCTCCGCCTATGAAAACGATGCCATCGTCCATCGCAATATTTCACATTAAACATTGTACGATGCTAAATTGGTCAACATTGCCCAACCCTACTGCTTACAGTACTTGCTATACATAATTAAATATTGTTCTTATAATCTCGCAGCATGATTTGTCAGCATTTCCTTTGCCTATCTGCTGTAAAACTTATTACACAGATAATTCCTATTTACAGGGTCAGCTTGAAATTGGAGCCCTGTAATTATAATGAGGATGCAAATACTTAATTTGCACAGATGCACTTCACACCCCTGAATAAAGTGATATCTCATCAAAGCAAATTAGTGGATGGCAGCCCAAGTTATTAAATCAATTTAGCATGAACGTCATGCATGATGTCAACTGTGAAATCACTCAACTAAACGAAGTCACCGCAGATTAATTTCATTATCATATATTCCACATCAGACCAAATGTTTGGATAAACAGGTGTCATGCTTCGGATCATCAGTTACTAAAGCGATGAGGGGGGAAAAATCACTTTAGCTCACTGAGAGCAACAAACAAACATTCATGTTTTGAATGTCTCATCAATTTTGTAACAGTTCAAACAAGCCGTTATAATTATTTTAATCAAAGCAAATCAGGCTCACATCAAAATCAAGCAATTTGAAAAATGCACAATTGTGTAGCACATGTAGGATGTGGATGTGCCTAAATAGCTGGATTGTTCGAGAATTTGAAATAGGATGGCTTTTACGCTCTTTTCTTCATTTATGTTAAAGGTATGTAAGTTTGACACCCGGTAGTTGAACTAGGTATTGGACTCCTGGATCAAAACAAACTGAAGCGCGGGTTGCCAGATTGAGGACTGGAGGGGGTGATTTAAACCGTGTTCTAAATAAAAGCAATGGCACTCGATAGAAGGAATATTTTCCATATTAAAAGGAGTTTTTGTTAAAACCAAAACCACAAATTAATATATTAGAAATGGCTTCTATTAAGACATGACATTTATTGCTATATACTGAAAGCAGCCGCAGATAGTTCACCTCAGATCTTGAAAATAAAATAAACCGTTTGAGTTTGAACTTCAGAACTAAACACGTGATTCAGCATCTACATTTAATAATGTTAAAGAG
>CAIGQZ010001206.1:8265313-8278223 GCA_903798205.1 Danio tinwini
ATACACTACGGACAATTTTGTCTACCCAATTCATCTGTACCACATGTCTTTGGACTGTAGGGGAAACCAGAGCACCCGGAGGAAACCCACGCGAACGCAGGGAGAACATGCAAACTCCACACAGAAATACCAACTGACCCAGCCGAGGCTCGAACCAGCGACCATCTTGCTGTGAGGCGACAGCACTACATATATATATATATATATAGTTGAAGTCAGAATCATTAACCCTCTGAATTATTAGCCCCCTGTTTATTTTTTCCCCAATTTCTGTTTAACGGGGAGAAGATTTTTTTAACACATTTCTAAATATAATACTTTTAATAACTTATTTCTAATAACTGATTTTTTTTTTCTTTTCCATGATGACAGTAAATAATATTTTACTAGACATTTTTCAAGACACTTCTATACAGTTTAAAGTGACATTTAAAGGCTTAACTAGGCTAATTAGGTTAACTAGGCAGGTTAGGGTAATTAGGCAAGTTATTTGGGAAATATAAAAAAATTTCAAAGGGGGGCTAATAATTCTGGGCTAATAATTCTGACTTAACTGTATCTTTTAAAAAACGGTATCTTTTAAAAAACTGTATCTTTTAAAAAAATGACAAAGATCAATTTTAATACAATTTAATTAAAAATACAACTTTAAAGAGGCTAATAGCATCTTTTTTTTAGATTATTGTAGATTTTTTTAGAATAGTTGTTTTAGACAACAAACAGTGTTTTTTTATTATTATTATTTTTTATATACATTTATCCATCCATTTATGTAGAATAGCCTTATTAATTTGTATTTATTTAACTTCATTCTCTTCATTTAACATCACAACTAGCTTGACACAGTATCTCAAACAATAATATGAGTTTGGGGGAACTACTTGTCTTACCAGTAGCGCAAAAAATATACACTTCACCTATAAACACGAATATGGCCTACATGCAAAAAATGTTTCATTTGTATTTCCTCCATTACAGAGCTGTGTGGATGTGAGATAGTCTAGAGACAGAGAAACATTTCCCATAATGATGAATTGCTCGGTGCACTAGCTTACAAAGACTACAAATCAAAGCAAGCACAGTTTCCTCTGTTGGCATTATTGTAAACTTATATGCAGTCATAACTCAAATCCAGCTTTTGAAGACTCACTTTGAAGGATTACTGGAAACACAATCCACCAAACCTCTGTATTGCTGTCAGCTTTAGGTAGATGAATACACACTGTACAATATAAACTGTCCTCGATGTTTATGAGCTAATAACTCTGGTTTTGTCATCTTTTCAACAACTAATTATCCTTTTCAGCTCTGAATATTAGTTTTGGCCTGTACTGTAAACGATATTGACGCAAATCATCCTAACTTTGCATGTGTCCAGGGCTACACTTTCCCCAAAGCCAATAACTACTTTGAGAAAAACAGGAAAATAACCGCAACACCTGTAATCAGGAGCATAAACAATACACATGTCCGTGGGGTTTTCATTAAGGTACACGAGGGCTCAGCTGGCACACTGCAAGCTACATTACATAAGCGTTGTCCTTGCTTTGAGTAGGGATGTGTCGCTGTTGAGCCCGTTGTGGTTTACTGGATGTAAGTGAAACTGTTGTGATTATGCAAACGCTGCAAGGACATGCAGATTAAGGGGTAAGAAAAATAGCGTTCTGCATTACAAAGCCTCGGATCAGTTAAGTCTGTCTCGCTTCCTGGGACAATTTATTTTGCTAACCCGGTTTCTTCCTGACCCTTGACTTCAATTTTCACTGTCCCTCGTACAGCTAGATATCGAAGAGAGAGAGAGAGAAAAACTGTTGAAATTAAATTAGCTGGCTTTTGCTGAGTTGTTTCTTTTTCTTTTTTTCCCAAAATCCATTTGCAAAAGTGAGTTTAGAAAACAAAAACATTCATTAAAAGCAGGGGACTTCCAGTGGTGATTTTGATTGATTCATTTGAGTCAGTAAGTCAATGTTCCAGTCAAAATAAGAATAAATCAATTTCTAAATAAACAATTTCTACATTTAAATGAAGCAGTGTGTAAATTTTGATTATATGCATACTAGGGGTGTGACACAATCTCGTTGGACGAGATCTCGCGAGATTAAATCATGACGAGATTTCTCGTCGAGGTGAAAAGTTGTCCTATTAGTAGATGTTATCATCATGGAGCGTGAGGGTAAAATTGGCATTGAAGATTGGAAGCAGGAGTGAATTTAAACTGCAAATCAAGTGCTTTGCACACACCTGGTAAGGCTGGCCTCTTTGTTGCACATGTCACTCGGTTGGGCGGGCGGGTGTGACGTAACCGCTTTTTTTTTCTCACCGGCCAAAAGCTGCTGCGTTATTCATGTCCAAGTAGAGGCTGCAACTATAGCCAATCAAATGAACCATGGACATTACCACGTGAAGGAATGTCACTTTAGATGTGCTAAAAGTCGCATTATTAAAGTGCAGTACATGTATGTAAACACCGAAATCAACTATTAGGCTACCATCGTGTAGGACTTTTAGCCGCATTTTGCAATAGGACAGTCCACACAGCTGTTTGACACAATATTCTCTGCACCTACACACATCTCTAAGCACGCACACACATATACTGAACTTCTTGAGACTCAACACACCCACCTTCATCATTACCAAACTTGTTTATGCTGTACGTGAAAAGCGGACGTTTTCTTTTCCTGGTTCTGGTGACCAAATTCCACACAGGGACTAAAAAAGCTTTTATATGTGTGATGTAGCACAAGTATTTAAGCATGTTCATGAGAGAGAAAGAGAGCGCACCGTCCACCACGTAACCAACATAAAATAATACTGTTGCATACATCACATGCAGAAATCACGCCATGGACATTACATCAAGATGCCTACTGGTTTAAAAAGACCTAGATTAAAAGAAAATGGCCAACTGAGAACGTTTTTTGTCATAAACTACAGCAAAACAACTTAAGAAGAAAATAAAAAATTAAACCATGTGAACTGAATAAATACAGGAATGGAGAAAAAAGAGTGCTTTATTATTAGCTGTTAGTCAGCGCCCACTTTGTTTTTCTGGTCATTGTGCCCTTTGCCGTGTGCTGTGTAATTGCAGTCAATTGTGTATGATTCACATTTAAAAGATGATAAATGTAAGCAGATCATCAAAAAAAATAAATAAATAAATCGGACACTGTCAGAAAATACCAGGCCTGCAATGTAAATACTCTGAAATGCTATAGGAGAGAAGCCTTTAAGTTGACTTTGCTATTTTCTATTTAAATATTAATAAATATTTTGCAGTGTTTTTATGTTCATTGCATAGAATTTAAGTTAAACTAATATAAAATTATTGCATACATAAAATTATGGAAATAATTATGTAAACTGTATACATAAAAAATGGAAGTAAATTCATGTATTCATTCATTTTCTTTTCGGCTTAGTCCCTTTATTAATCTGCTTTTTATTAATCTGGGGTCGCCACAGCGGAACGAACCGCCAACTTATCCCGCATGTGTTTTACCCAGCGGATGCCCTTCCAGCCACAACCCATCTCTAGGAAAGGAAGTAAATTCATTACAAGTTAATTAAAAAACACCTAAATTGTTTTGCAGTTTGTGATTTTCCATTCATATATTAGCAAAATATTTAAATTCTAACATTATTCCATTGATATTCATCATTAAGGATTTCTTTAAAATAGTGTAAACATCTCATCTCGTTCTCGTGAACTCAATATTGTGTCTCGTCTCGTCTTTTACATCTACATGGCAGAGTGAGTGGAAAGGTTTAGCTCTTTTGCACCATGCAATTACTGTAAAACCCAACAGTCAACATTATCAAATAAAATGAGTGTTGTTAACTCAAAATTCACTAAAAGTTAATTCTACACATTTGAAAAGAGTTTTGAACTCAGTGTTGAAGGTAATGAGTTAAATAAATACCTCATTACTTCAACTTAAATGGAGTACGTTCACAGTTGTAGCTGTAGCAATCGGTTTCCTCAAACGGTTTGAGTTGCCTTAACTTATTGGGTTTTACAATGCTCAGTTGGTTTGGGTTTTCTTCATCTATTGGGTTTTACTGTGCTCAAATTGCGTTGTTTACTCAAATGGATAAAGTTCAAAGTACTCATTAGGATTAGTTCTTGAACCTAAATGGTTTGTTGCAATCGGTTTCCTCAAACAGCTTGAGTTGCCTTAATCTATTGGGTTTTACAGTACTCAGTTGGCTTGAGTTCTCTTAATCTACTGGGTTTTACTGTGCTCAAATTGCTTTGTTTACCCAAATGGATTAAGTTCACAGTAGTCATTAGGATTATTTCTTGAACTTAAATTGTTTGTTGCAATTAGTTTCCTCAAATAGTTTAAGTTACCTTAACTTTTTGGGTTTTACAGTGCAGCATTCATTCATTGACCAATCAGACAACAATTTTCATGTAGGACAAATTCCCTGTCACGGAGCAGGAAAATCAGTAACAGAAGCAGTAAAGAAGTGGAAAATGTTAAAATAACAAAATAGCCTTCCCAGTGTCCTGACCTACACCTTATTGAAAGAAGATAGTTAGAGAGATAAATCAGTAGATAGCTGCAGCTGTTATCAGAAGTTTGATTTTCAGTTCCATCAACACTTAAGCAAAACACCAGCATTTCCAAATGAAAACGAGGTCTTCAGCTTTTTCGAAAACGCATATGCAAATTGCCCCTAAAAGACTAGTAATGTGATATGAGAGAATAGTGATGCTCTGCCATTCAAAGCAAGGGCCTGTACATTTTTTTCTCAATGTTTTATTTCTGAAGCCTTCAGAAAATGTAGATTTAACTTTTTCTTTGAGCAACAGTCATTGCAGTTCTCTAACTTTCAATCACTTTTTTTTACAAACTCTTGATTAAATAAAAATGACTTGTTTTTGATTGAGGGAATTAAAAGTGACAAGTAACTAGCTTTTTTGTTAAACTAAACACCTGTTGAAATGAAATGAGTTTGCTTTTGTGTTGAGCAAAGTGTTTTTTTTTCCCTGCAGTTCATTTGCAGAAGTGAATTTAGAAGAGAATCTTCACTTAAAAGCCTTTCTCTGAAAAACAAACAGATTGAGACAATCGAAATCACTCACTTCACAGTTGGTCTAATTCAGTCAGCCAATTAGTCTGAAAGTGCAACAGCAAATGCAGGCAGAACCACAATTGTAGCTCAACGTAGGAGCTGCTGAGGCTATGTACACCACACAACCCCTTAAATGAGTTTGTGATTGGTTGACTGACGCAAAGATGCCTGTTTTTATACTATATGTGGATTCTGTTCATCTTACAAATGAACTGAAAAGCTCTGAGGTGCTTTCTAGTGTTTATTTATTTTTGTTGGCATTTGATATTCCATACACTTGTTTTGTTCAGCTCAAGTAGCCTTGGGGCTCTACATGATATTGAGAAGCAATTACTGATAAACGCATGGAATAATAAACAGGCACATTTTTAGTATGATTTGTGCATTTCTGGTCTTGGTGTGGGTTTTCAATTTAATTTAGTTTAGCTATGATAGCAAAAACTCATTTTATTATTATTCTACATCATATGCGTGGGTAGCTGACGTGTAAGACTTCTGATATGTGCAAGAAGGGATTCTAAATGCCCTGCAAAAAGCATTTTTCTGATTGTTTTACTATTAATATGAATTTGTTTATCTCATAATATTGCCAACTGTCACAGGTTGCTCACTCCACAAACGCACAGACCGCAGGAGTTATCAAAAAAACACATATTTATTTACAATATTAACACTCAAAACAGGAACAGGAAGCATCAAACGCTGGACAGGGAGTGTGGCAATACAATACCGGACCGAACACAGGGGTATAAATACACAAGCAAACAGAAAGCACAAACATAAAGCACATGGAGCACAGCACATAGACCATACCTGTCAACCCTCCCGTTTTTCCTGAAATTCTCCCGTATTTTACAGTTCTATCCTGCTATCATCCCGTTAAGGTATTTTACTTTTACTTTCTTTCTCTCAGGCACGTGCAGAAGTGGGGGCTTAGGGTGCTTGAGCCCCTGCCCTTTTTTCTCCTGGAGAGAAAGTGCCTGGGGATAATAATTATTATAGGGTCAAATTTAACATCAGCTGTTTATCCCAAAGTTCAAAAGCAAACAGGCTGTTTTGTCTTACTAACGTCCTCCTGATTAACAACCATGTAATAAGTTAGCTAACGTTTAGCCAGGGCAATGTCTTAGGCAAACAGGCTAATGTGATGAAGAAATGACAGCTGGATAGTGAATATATTGCCCTCTCGTTTTGGCGTCATTTTGTCATTTATTCAGAATATATAATGCTAATTGAAGCTATAAAACATGTACATATAGGCTAGATATGGACGTCAGTGTGTCCTATATTCTTCAACATATTTTATTATGTTGTTCAACAGAAAAAAAAACTCAAACAAAAATAATTTTTATATATCTTTATTTTGTTAAACACTAACGAATTAAAGATTAAAATATATATATTTTAAAGAAAGCTATAAACTTAAAATCATTGACTTCCAGAATAGGAAAAACTAACACCATGAAAGTCAATGGTTACAGGTTTCCTGAATTCCTCAAAATATTATTGTGTGTTCGACAGAAGAAAAAAGTCAAACAGATTTGGAACAAGTAAAAGGTGAGTAAAAAGGTGACAGAATTATTAGTTTTGAATGAACTATCCTTTTAAGGGTGGGTATAAGGTGAATTTAGGGTGAAATCTCCTTTAATATGTTTTATTTATAGAAGTACAATTATTATTATTATTTAATAAAAAGTGCCCTTTTTTCCACTTGAGCCCCTGCCCCTTATAAGGTCTCTGCACGTCCCTGCTTTCTCTGAAGGGTGGCAATAAACATTAAAGAGCAGAGCCTCCCTATAAATAAATTAGCAACCTACATCACACATGACATCACACGGGTCCCTGGTTGCAAAAAAAAAACAAAAAACAGCTGCAATAGCAAACATGTCGTGTTTTGCGGTAGGATGCCAAATTCAAAAATAGAATAGTCCAAAAATAGAAAACTTAAAAAAATAGAAAACTTAACTTTTACCATACACCACACTGCTTTCAATGCCGACTGCAGACGTCTTTGGCTAAAAGGGAGGTGAATGAAGTGATGACCTAATTAGAAATGCTTGACTCTGCAGCTCTCATGTTAATTCAGGTAAGTTCAGGCTATGCTGAATCATAAATTACTCGTTGTTGATTGCAGCAATGATTTCGGCAAAAACAGTTAGATATGGTTAATTAAACTGTGGACACTGAATGCTAAGAACAAAACGTGAAAGTGTAAGTTATTAAAGTTGGTTTTATATTCACACATTCATTCAGTGACACACTCCCTATATTGTTTACCACGGCACTTTGAGTATTCGCTCTGAAATAACCTGCAAGTCTGACTTGAAAACAACATGAACACTGTTTATTTGACTGTGAACAATGTTGTACTTTGATAGTCACTGCTAATATGATTTCGCTATTTAGAGTTTGCAAATAATACTTTTATGAAATTATATTATTAAGGAAAAAGTCTGAATCTGCGAATATAAAACCAACTTTACCTTTATGTGTAAGTTCACATACCCTGGGCCTGCCATACAGGTGTAGCTCGCTGTCAGAATGCAGTTTTGCTGTTGATAATTACCCAGGCCTTGTATAACGTTAGCTCCGTCTTTTTTCCTTGTCTTTGGCTCGGCAGAACCTCATTTTTTAGCACTACATAGTTTTAAATCTGGTAATCAGGGAACATAATTTATTGCACATGACCACACAGAACACAATTGTTGGCATCCAAACACTTGTAGACCTTTAACTTCTCTCTTGTAAAATCCCTTGGAGCTTCAATAAGATTGTATATTTCGGGCTGGATGCTTGGTCATCTCGTCTTATTCAATATCCATTGGGAAGGTGCTATTGCAAATGGACCTGTCACTCGGACTCCGCTCACTTTAACATTAATTTTGCCGAATCACTGTGCTTATCACTGTGTGACAAGCTGTTATAATACGCTGAAAGCATTATGTAAATAATATATATAATATGTAATCAAAATATCTTATTTATAAGACAACAACAAACTCCCGTTTTTTTTTTTTTTTCTGCCACCTCCCTGCACGCGCATCCTGAATGTTTACAAACATGGTAATTGGTCTATCTGCAACCCATACAGCCAAACCACCAGGGGCCGCCCCTTGCTCTTAAATGTGAGTTTGTTCTGTGCTGTCGCTTTGTTTAGGCATGAAAACTATTTGAAATAAATATAAAAAGGGCGGGATTCCCTTTCCTTTTATTACAGGTGCCGTCCCCCTTTCATATGCAATTTTCAAAACAGTCATATAGCAGTGCATAACTGTCAGCTGACGCGCTTCATAGTTATAAATAGAGGCTGTTTCTCAAACAGATTATGTACACGCGATTTGAAACGGAGCGAAAGTCTGGGTTTTAGATGCATGTTTACACAGACATATAAACATAATTAATATTAATAATATCTAAAGATGTCGATCTTGGTGGGTTTTTTTCAAACTCTCAACTAATTTCGTCCTACATGAGCATAAAAAGTTAGGAAAGCAATCGAATGCTTTCTTTATAACAGTAGATTGCATTTTTAAAGTGAAACCTGTTATTTAATGTAATCAAATGAAAATCTAAATAAATAAGAGATTCATTCGTTGCTCTTTAATCAGAATGTGTCAGTTATACAGTGAAGAAACGGCTAATGAGATTTGATAGCTTGATTTTATTTCATTATAATAGCTATTAATTTTAATAAGCTGGACTGTTTGCTAATGGATTTGCTGCTAATGTATACTATGCTAATGTACTACTACCTTTTAACAGTTTATTTACAATGAAACAGCTCCAAATTGACATATTTAGTAATTTGGAGATTTTTTAAAGGGGGGTGAGGGACGTCGAGGGAATCCCTTATTATGGTGGGCATATCCCTTATTTTCACATCCCAATGTTGACAGGTATGACAGAATCTGCTGACATTTTTTTGCTATTTCTGCTGAGAACTTTGTAAAAATCTGCGGATTTACATGAATGATTTTAGGAGTATCATAACTAAAAATATGTTATGAAATAAAAAAGTAGTACCTTTTTTACTTTTATTTAATGTTTACAATGCAAATCCAATTAGACCCTCTTATTTGATAAGCAAAGTAAGGCCCAATCCCAATTCTATCCCTTAGCCCTTCCCCTTACCCCTACCCCTCGTTTTGCGCGTTCACGTCAAGGGGTAGTGGTGTCCCAATTCTCTTTAGCTTAACTTAAAAGAAGGGGTAAGAAATTTCCCAGAATGCACCTGCCACAACGGCAGTATTGCTGAACCCGGAAGTAAGGAGATCCACAAATTAGTATTTTTTTGTCATTATTACGAATTTTTACGACAAACAAACACGTGTTTTAATATGTTCATACCGCATTCATGTTTTACCGTTATGCTTTAAAAAAAAAAAAAAAACGCTACATTTCGCGATCTATAATCCATAATCATAACTCCTGTACAGCAGTCCCACAACATTCTGACACTCGATGACACTGGAATACCCTGCCAGAAAAGTCTAGTGGCTGAGAAAAAAATAGACATTGGGATTGGGCCTAAGTCTCTCATATAATATATCTCCAAAAATACTGAATGATTTACTTTAAAAACTGTATTGTAAGTTAAATCACATGAATATTTTCATATTAGTCAATAACATTACTGAAATTAATTTAAAAACTGAATAAATATAAATGTACACACATTTACACAAGTACATGAATAGACTATATGATGGGCTAAAAATCTGGAAATCTGCAGATTTCTGTGCACACAGATTACGTGTGGGCCTACACATGGGGAATCACATGGCATAAACACAAGCACATGGAAACACTACACATGGGACATCACGTAAGATAACACAATGAAGACACCAGACTGTGACACCAACACTACATGATTTTTTACTAAACTGTTACAACACAGGGCCACACTTTACTCACACTTTATTTTCATGGTCCGCTTGTTGAATTTAAGTTACTTTGCATCTACATGCCAACTAATTCTCATTAGATTATAAGTAGACTGTTAGGTTGGGGTTGGGGTTAGGGTTGGGTTTAGTGTACTTGTTAAGTTTCTTATGGTCAGTTAAATGTCTGTTTAGCAGCAGTACCAACAGATATTAAGCAGACAGTCTACTAATACTTAAATGAACCATCAAAATAAAGTGTTACCATTTATAGTAATCAGTATTAACAAGAATTGTAAGGCTAGTTTGGGCTTCTCATAGCAAGATTATTCACAATTATTCATTTGAAATTGTGTATTTTTTTTAAATAGCTTATTCATTTGATGGCTTAAAACTAAATGTATGCAAAGTTAAAAGTTGTTACTTCATGAATGTATTTATCAATGTAATGTTCCCTTTTTGTATACAAGCAACGTTGTTTAAATAAATAAAAATAAATAAATAAAACATTATCAAATTATTAAAAAAACATTAAGCAGATTACATTAATAATAAGAAATGTTTCTTGAATAATAAAACAATGGTTGCTGAAAAATCATTTTTTGTACATTTTTAAATACAAATATAGAAATAAAAACATTTGTATATTTATTACTTGTATTTTATTTTTCAATATTACTGTTATGATAGACCCCAGTGACAGACTCAGTTCTCTAGCTACTGAATTATTAGTGCCCCTGTTTATTTTTTCCTCAATTTCTGTTTAACGAAGAGAAGAGTTTTTCAACACATTTTTAAACATAATAGTTTTAACTCATTTCTAATAACTGATTTATTTTATCTTTGCCATGATGACAGTAAATAATATTTGACTATATATTTTTAAAGACACTTCTATACAGGTTAAAGTGAAATTTAAAGGTGTAACTAGGTTAATTAGGTTAACAAGGCAAATTAGGGTAATTAGGCAAGTTATTGTATAACAATAGTTTGTTTTGTCGACTATCGAAAAAATATATAGCTTAAAGGGGCTAATAATTTTTACCTTAAAATCGGTTTTAAAAAATTTAGAACTGCTTTTATTCTAGCCGAAAAAAACATCATTTGGGAATTTTTAAAAAAAGAAATATATGTATATATATATATATATATATATCAACGCAATCTCACGGCAATTCGGAACTTTTTGATATAGTGGCTAATTTGTATGAATTCGTACGATCTAATTCATACAAATAAGTACGATTTGCTCATCACCCAATGACGGTTGGGGTTAGGGGTGAGGTTAGGTGCCACACCTCCTTTTTAAAATCGTATGTTTTCATACGACTGAATTCGTACGAATTAGCCACTAAACTGACAAAACGTAAAATACTTACATTTTCTCGTAAGATCAGGCAGAAAATATTCTTGAGAAACTTGAGAAAGAAAAAAGTAAACTAGCTTAGCTTTAGCTGCCACCATGGAGCAGAATACAGTGGTCCTTTGTTAATCGCGGGAGTTACGTTCTAAAAATAACCAGCAATAGGCGTAATTCGCAAAGTTGTCAGCTTAATTTTTTTAAATATTATAGATGTTTTAAGGCTGTAAATCCGAATGTAACAAACCAAAGATTCATTTATTCCATAATGGCGCCCTGCAGCCGCATAACTTCTACCTTCCTTTAAAATGTCCAGAAGTCCAACTTTTTGTGCGATGATTAGCATCTTTCTCTGCCTTTTGAATGCTACCGCAGGTGCATTTGAGGGTGCAGAATGTTTCATCGACATTATGCTGTTTGTTAGGGTGAAAACTTGCAAACACACAGTACAGCACTTCAGAGTCACACTACTAGCGATCAAAGATTTATGTACATTTGGCAAGCTAAATGCACTCTGTACTGTACAGAAGACACGGCATGGAGGACATTGATTGACAATAGTCTAGAGCCAGTCAGGATGCAGAACACAATGCGCTGTTAAAATTGCACCAAAAAAATCTGTGAAACTGCGAGGCCGCAAAAGGTGAACCGTGTTATAGCGAGGGACCACTGTATTCCCATCTGGAATGACCTCTTCTGGAAAACACAAATGTTACCAAATTAGTCTCCATCACAAAACAGTGTGTGTGTGTGTGTGTGTGAGCGGAAGTCTGTGTGTGTGTGTGTTTGTGTGTTTAGCAGTGTTTAAAGGGCAACTGGGCTTGTGGCTTGGGCGCAATCATCTGAGAAAAGGGAACAGACACTGTGGATTTGAAAGATGGTGACTTAACCTTCCCCTCCAGTGAGCTGTGTGTCTGCACGTATGCTATGCTTTCAGATGGTCAGGCCTGATACGTCTTCGTTAGAGGCCCCGCTGACATTTCAATTCAGCAGCCATTTAAACTTCTAGCCATTAGCAGCTGCCCGCCCAGACTTCTTCCAAATTGACGCACATGCTAACAATCATCTACTGATAAGACTTCCCCTCCAGCTACAGACACAAAGCGGACAGATGTTGGGAAATTTGCATTCTGTTACCCTCGCGTCTATCTTAAATGCTCGCGCTCTCGTCTCTCTATCGCGCACGTGTTTCTTTTTAATCATCTCTAATTCACTTCCTCCCACATTCTTTCAGTCTCTGTCTGTTTTTGCTCTCTCCATCTGGCCTGATGTTTTAAAATCTTCCTGAAATCAAAAGTTTTTTGGAGTGTCTGTATCAGTATCAAAACAGTGACATAATTCGTATACTGAAGATTTACAGTACTGTGTAAATGTCTTAGGCCAACCCCAGCTTGGGAGACTTTTGCACAAATCTGTCTATCTAAAAGGTGCAGGGCCATTACTTTTGGGTGAACTATACCTTTAATATACAAAAAAAAATGTGGAAGATATGTACACCAGGGGTCTTAAACTCAATGTAATTTACCTGGGGGCTGCTGGAGGCAGAGTCTGGGCCGCATCAGGTTTTCCACAAAAAAAAAAAAAA
>CAIGQZ010001206.1:8278623-8295836 GCA_903798205.1 Danio tinwini
TATATATATATATATATATATATATATATATATATAAACACACATTAATGGAGACCATGAATTATGTAGCCAGATGTAAATATGGCTGCATTTCGTTGCTAAACTAAATGCTATGGGGTGGTATCATGTCATTGCTTTTCATGTTTACCAGCTGAACGCTTACTTATTTGTGGATGGCTTTACCGCTGTTACCATTTTGTCCAGTTAGCTCGCCATGTACATTGGTGGACTTGAGATGCAGAGAGTAATTGACCACAATGGGATTTGGAGTCCAGTGAAGAATGGTTCCAGAAAGCAGGTAAGACAAAAACAAAAGCCAAACAATACAATAAACAACTACATAACAAGATGAGAATGCGGTAAAATCTAAAAAAAACGTGGTAAAAAATCAGGCTTATTTTTTTTTGTAAATTGCTTTTTAAAACTGTCAGTTGGGTTTATGGAAGTGGGTGGGCGGGTCAATTGGTGCTTTTGAAGTGTGGTTTATTTATAAACTAATTTCGAGAGGATCACGTGCTTATGATCAACACGGCTGGCACTTTATTAGGTCCGTAATCTGCCCTATTAAATGATTACGGACACACTATAAATAACCAGAGCTTTCACTTCAGTTATTTTTGGCGTTTCTGTGCAGAGTTTTCATGTTCTCCCCGTGTTCGCGTGGGTTTCCCCTGGGTTCCCCAGTTTCCTCCCACCGTCCAAAAACGTACACCATAGCCAATCGACTAACCAAATTATTATCTAAAACAACCTTAGTTCGCACTTCTCACACGGCGACAATCAGGGGAGTTCTCAAGACCTCCTGAGCTCAAACTCCCCTCTCGCCCTTCTAACGGGAGGGAGCCCCGGGGTTTGAGGATATTACGAGCTCAGGGCTCTCTCCCGGGACAGCATGCCAATTATTCTTTATTGATCATTAGCTAAGTGTGAACTCTTGAAAACACTATTGGTTGGGTTTAGGGAGGGAGGAGGGTGGGTCAGTCGATCGATCATTCAGTCAGTTGACAGTCAGTCGACAGCAGCCTCTGGTGTATTTATGCGAGAACAGCAGGTGCGAATGGCACTCGCAAGAGAAATTTGAGATCTGCAAAAGCATACACAGCGGCCTCTGGTGGGTTTGCGAAAAACAAAAGCTGCAAAAAAAAAGTAGCTCCTGGGACGTATTTGGCGCTCTCCAGAAATGTACTGTATATATCAGTACATTTTCAGAATGAGCCTGGGCCGGATATCTGCAAAATATTTCCATTGCATCTAAATGTAAATTTGTCAGTTTGAATATTGGGTATTTCTTCATTTTTTATTAATTCAACCATTTATCAGTAGAGCATTTTATTAGCATCCCAGAGTTTACTTTCAGTATAAGTGACTGTTTGTTTGCAGAAAAAAAATGCGACACTAGCTTGTTTGATCATGTTCTCTGTCGTTTGTTTCCAACTTTGACAGGTTGCAATTAGTGTATGCTTGTCAAACACGCAGCTGTCACTGCAGAGAACCTCACAGAGAACTCAAGCAGCGTGTTCAAACTTTTGTCCTTACTAACAGAACATTCACAGGATTTGGCTTCAATTATGTATGTATACCGGTTAAGAACTCATGTACAGTTAACTTACTCATTTCTCAAGATCTTTCAAAGGATTTTTTTTTGTCTGGCAAAAAAAGCAGCAAGGCTAGGGAGCTCTTTTTAAACTCCATGGATCACAACTCGTGTCATTTCCTCTCCAGGAGCCCAGGGATTGATCACTTTTTTTGCAAAGCTGGAGTTTTAAAACAGGAGAAGGACATTTGGGGCAAAGAAATACACTGTAGCAGTCGTGGTAGGAGCATGCAGTCTGGATAAATTTTATACATGAATTAGAGATTCTGTTTTGAATATCCCTACACCTACTGTTCCATGTCAAAAACAGTATACTCCAAGCAAATGTAAAAAATATATAAATTGGAGTAAATGACTGGTTTAAAAATGCTATTAAAAATTTAACTCAGTTTCTGAGTTTGTCCATATATTAGCAAAATTTGTGTTAAAACAACCCAACTTTTTTTTTAGTACAGTACCAATATGAAATAGAAAAATGTATAAGAGTAGAGATAAGTGTGTGGAGCTAAGAGCAGAAGCTTATGAGCATCACCTGGACTTGAGTCCTATGAAGAGGAGCTTTATAAGGATAAAAGGAATGGTGATGACAGAGAAAGATAAGATAAGAGAGGACCAGGGCTGGGATATTTTAGGTTTAGTTTTGGTTTCTGTTTAGGGGCCAGTTCAGTTTACTCATTTGCTTTTGTTTATTGGATTATATAAAAAGTTTAAAATGTTCACCAGTTCTCGGCTTCTTATATGTTGCCAGACCAGTCTCAAAAAGAATGAATTTACAAAATAAAATTCATACATGCACAGCACAAATCACATTTACAAAACCCAATTAGTAAGTTCAAAACACAATATGTAGATAGACAAATGCAATTCGTAAATACTAAACATAATTCAAAAATACTCAAATCCAATGAGAAAATTCTAAACATGATACATAAATACACAAATACAATTCATAATAAATACTAAACACGATTCATAAATACACAAATCCAATTCATAAATACTAAACACGATTAAAAAATACACATCCAATTTGTAAATACTAAACACAATTCAAAAACATACAAATCCATTTCAGAATTTAAAACAATTAATAAATACACAAAACCAATTTGAAAAATTCAAAACACGATTCATAAAACCACATGTAAAATGACTTGTACTTGTGAATACACAATGCGTGTTATATTTATGTATTTAGTTTTGAATTTACAAATTTGATTTTTTTTTATGTATAATTTTTGAGACTGATCTGGCTCTATATTCTTCTTCCTTTGAACTGTGAGTTTTAACCTTGTTACACATGCCTCTCTACTTAATTATCATTGGTCTACCAATGGGTTGTATGTAAGGAATAAAGTACATCCAGGTGTTTTTTATTGCACAATAAAGCCCGACAGGATTATTGGCAGCCCTACGCAAAAGCAGAGGCCTGGGTGTGTTTTATACTGCTTTTTTACATGGCTAATTGCCGAAAAAACATTTGATAAGACAAAAACAATTGTTTTGAGCCATAATAGTTCAGTAATTATCCCATTAAAAACAAAGCTGACAGAATCAAAAATGACAAAATGGAGCATACACTAAGCATTTTTGGTTTTTTTACCACTCAGATTAGATTGTCTGTCTAATTGTTTACTTTATTGGCTAGTAGCCATCTAATAAATTGGATAATGTTGGATACACCTAGCTGATTGTTTTCACAGAATAAAGCCGTCCAGTCTTAATCAATAAATAAGCCATGCTGATAAACCTGTCAGCCTTTATTCTGCAAGAACAACCGGCTACATGTTCATTATACCTTACATATTAAGAGTTAGAAAAGTGGTGAACTCGAAACTGTTGAATTTCAACCATAAATATTCCAAAACTAAACCCCTCAAAAACCAATTGCAACTATTCATGTAACAAATAATTAATGATGGGCTGGAAAGTTTTAGAACATAATAAACACATGCATGCTAGTTTGCAAAATTATTGCATTTCATCCACTACATTACAACTGATCCACACCAATATTCAAGTCCACTTTATATTACCCATGCAGCCTGAATTAGTGTATTAGAGCTGTTAAGTAAAAAATGTGTGTAGGTATAATGCATAGACTCCATGTTGGGGTGATATAAAAACACCCAGTCCTTTTTTTCAATTTAACAAACGGTGGACCAATTTTGAGACCGACCCCAACTTGACGTAGGAGCGCGAATCCCCAGTCCACCAATATTGATTGACAGGCGCGCATTACCACATTCTTAGTTTGTTGTTTCATCTCCGCCATTTTCAGAGTGTGAGTCAAAGCGATGTCACCAAAGGAACACTTTTGCTCTATTTTTGGACGTATGGCTCATTGGGCTCAACGCAAGAGCCTTCATTGTCCCTGTGAATGAGCAACAGAGATTTTACATTTAGCATCCATTTGCGCTGAACATGCAGTGAATGCAACGTATCGAGATTCGGGGCATTAAAAACAGCTGATCCACTGAGCCTTTCAGTACTCTCGTTAAAAACATTCGATTGATCTCGGCTAGCGGATCAACATTCACCACATAATCGCTCTCATCGGCGCCATTGTTTGTAACTTTAGGTGGGTTTGCAAACGTGTACTTTTCATTGCTTCTTCCTTAAACTTCAGCCGTTTCCAATTCACCCGGTCACAGAAGCTCCGTCATCTCAGCTAGGTGCGACTCTAAAGTGTGATCGCGTTACCTCGCTTGCGCGTCCCTCCGTTGGAAATAACAAACTTGCTTATAACTTGCTTAACTTAGTTATAGCCTCAGTCAAAGTTGATCCAGTGTGCATGGTTATTAGTCTCGGTGTACAAGCTTGGAACTTTAAACTAGCACACAAGTTGGCATGACTTTGTTTAGTTGCTGCAGTTTTGTTCTGTGCAGAAACACGGTGTTGAGAAGCCCTTTATGATTTTATTTATTTATTTTTTTGGCAGGGACAGTGTACATTAATTAGCATTTCAGCAAATGCACCAGAATTAGCCAGAAGGCTATTTTTCAGATTTATTTATTTTCAGATAATTAACCATGACAAATTAAAGCGCTGTAAAAACTAAAACCGGTCAATTGTTGCATCCCTATACAGATGACACATGCTTTGTTACATAGTGGCTATAAAACTGTACAAGACACAAATGATTTTGTAACTACCACTCTGACACATTGTGGCACATTAGGAAAATTTATTCCTCAACAGTAGTCACTGCTTGGTCCAAGTCGTACACGTGCTGGTCCTCTCACTCATGTTGCTTCTCTCTGCCTGTCTGTTGCCATACACAAAACAGGGGAGCTCTTGGCTTCGTCCCCTTGTTAAGTTGGGCAAGAAGTCGAAACTAATTTTCATGTGAAGCAACACACCTCTAAAACAACGACCTGTGTACACGCCCCCAAAATGACACTTTTTGACATAATAAAAAAATCTGAATTGTGTTTTGAACTGAACCTAATGCCTAGTTCACACTACAGGATTTTAAGCCTGATTTGAGCCCGATTTGGAAGTTAACGAGCTCGTCGACAGATCGGGGAAAAATCTGCGGGTGCACGGCGCTAGGTAGTCCTGAAGTGTGAACTACTGAACAACGCGTCAAAGAGGCTCGCTGAAGCATCGCTGACACCTCGCAGATGAAAATCCAATATTTAGCATGCTAAATATTCCACAGCAGTCGGCCAACTCGACCTCACGTGTGGTCAGATGTAGTGACGAGCTGCAGCCAATGAGAGAGCATATCAGCATGAGCTGAAAGCCCGTGTTCAGGAGCTGAACAGAAACATCTGTGATTGGCCAGAATGGGCATCGATGCACTCACTTCATTCTGTGTTAACACGGACAGGAGAGTAGGCTATATTAACAGTGGAACTAGAATTCTGTAACTATTAGAATTACCATAGTGGTCATTCTGACCTTTCTCACATTATATTTACATTCAAAGCTTAGTTAAGCTAAAAATTAAGTTTGGATGTCTGTCATCATATTTTATGACAGCATTACCCTAAAATATTATCTTTTTTGGTAATACAGCCTATAAATATGTTAAGATACTAGAGCATGCAAAGGTAGCCTCGCTTTCATTTTCACTTTCGAACAGGAGCTATTCCGCGGCACAAAATATGCTGTTTTGAAGGATATATCTGAAGTAAATTTATGTTTTTGCTATCAGAAAGTTTAGTTTATTTTAGCAGAAAGTTGCTAGGCTAGAAGTAGACATGCATGCAGTCGTTTTGACCAATATGGTAATTAAAGGTAGACATGCTCAGTTCTTTACTGTTTTGTAATTTTAAAAAATAACAATGTTAGAAAGAAATGCACAGATATTTAGGAAACGTCAGGGTGTTATAGATATGTTCATTTTATTTCAAAGAGTTATAAAATTACAAAAATTAAAAACTCTCTGTGTATCTTTGCACTTGAACTTTGCAGATGAGTGATTGATCCGCCGATGCATCAGCTGACTGATGATGTTTTTAAATGCTCCCTTGAAAGCTTGAAACGCTGTTTGTGATGTCAGACGCTGTCCTTCCTCAAAATTTCATTGGCTGTGGTTTGGTAGCTTGACTGAACAAGTTGTTGTCAGATCATGTAGTGTGTGACCCCTCTCTTGTGGATCCTTTAAGTAGTGTCATGTAGTGTGACTGCACAACCATCTGCCGATGTTTAAAATCCTGTAGTGTGAACTAGGCTTAAACTGGCACACTCAGAAGAACCATAATATTAATATTATATCTTAAAAAAGGGGTAAAATAGGTGCCCTTTAAGGCACTACCAATGACAAGCTATTGCTATTTGACGTTTCCCTTTAAAAGAATAAAAGTGCATCCCAAATCGCATACTTATGCACTATTCTACGCCATTGTGTAGTATAAATAGAGTAAGTAGTGTGTTCACACTGAAAACTCTACAAATAATCAGTGCGCTTTAGTTATCGGATGATGCACTTATTCAACCGGTAAAATTAAGTGTGGAATGATGGACACTTCACACATTCAATGACCGCAGTTTTGCTCACGTAGCGGAAGGGGCGGAGCTATCAGGCGCACATGTTGGATAACTTAATTTCTTTTAGATTGTGAAAGCAAAATTCTCCTACGAGAGTGATTTATATCACCTCTCAATGGTGAATGCGGTTATACTCATGACCGGTATTATTTGGTAGTTTAGTCATTTATTTCACTAATTTGGCAAGCGTCAAACGTCATCAGGGAAACAGTTTGAACTTCCACTTAGTAAAAAACATTAGTGTTCCGTTTGGGACGACACTACATACATGAATAAGGAATTATGGATCTGATCAACTGGTCTCTGAACG
Organism: Danio tinwini; assembly: GCA_903798205.1. Lineage (NCBI taxonomy): Eukaryota > Metazoa > Chordata > Actinopteri > Cypriniformes > Danionidae > Danio > Danio tinwini. The sequence continues at coordinate 8,285,526 of CAIGQZ010001206.1, forward strand.
CGATTGACACCATCTTCTCAACAAGAAGTTTGGGCTCGGGAGAGCCCACTTGTCCTGCCGGGAAGTTTGCAGCTGGATACGTGATGGACGGGTGGGAAAAGGGGCTCGTCGGGTGCCTGGCTGCTCTGTCCCTGGAGGATATTGAAGATATCTATCTATTCGGAACTTTGATAACAGGGTTTCTGCTGATGGGCTTATGCGGGGCCCTGGGGTATCGACGATTGATGAAAGCGGTCAGTGCTGCTCAAAACCCCACCAAGCTGGCCGGCTTGATTGAAACTATAATGGGCAGATATGCTGCTAATCAGACTGCTGTATTAGACCACAAATTGGAAAACATCGGGGTGAAATTAGCGGCTTTGCAACAAGATTTGGCCAGGACTGGAGACCAGTGACGGACATTAAATATCTGTGAAATTGGCAGATATTGACATAGATTTGAAATACTTTATTCTCTTTCGGCTCCTAGTGGTTTTCCAGCCAGTGGTTTTCCAGCCAGACGGCCTTAGCTGGAGAAAAACAACTTCTCCCGGATAGCAAGATAAGGAGACGCTCTGAAATTCCTGCTCCCTGTCAAAGACACCTGTTGGACTCTACAGGCTTTCACACACACACACACAAACATACACAGCTACAGATAGACTTTCACTACCAAGCTCCTTATCCCACGCCTTTGTGTGCTTTCACCCACTGGAGGGGGTAGGCGGGTCTGTGACCAGCGCTTCTTTCAGCTGCAGGCCAGATGGCTGCCCACCCTTACCGGACTATATCCACATCCCCTGTTCTAATTCCCTGTTGCGATGTTTTGTCTTGTCTATGTGTTTATGTGCTTGACTGCCAAGGCTTTTTTAATCCCTGGTCTCACTCTGCCCTAATTTAAGAGCAGGGTAAGAGGGAGTCTTAAGAGAGATCTTTCCTTATGTATCTTACTTCCTTTTTCTAAATAATACCTCCCGCTGACTTGTCTTCCCCTGAAATGTTTGTGTATGGTCGGGGGGGGGGGGGGGGGGGTCCAATTTCGCTTCCAATTTTTTTGTGTCAGTGTATGTGAATACATGGAAGTATATGTGACAAATAAATAGCACATGATCATTATCATATACTATGCTGTTGAGTGTGTAAGTGCACAAGTACATAGTGCATAAGTGCATAGTGTGCCATTTGGGACACAGCTTAACCATTTGCTTCATGCCTTGCTTCAAATTCCATGGCAATTTTTTCACAAAGACATTCCAAGCCTTTATGACCAAGACGAGTTCCACAATAAAATCAGTGAGGGGTTCACAATTTGTATCATTTTACCAGAAATATTTCTCAGTGTCATTGCAGGACCAAATTCAATAGAAATTGACAAAAGCTACTGCATTTGTGTCATGGAATGCAGTTTAAAGAGCCCTTTAGACAAAAACGTGCTTGTTTAGATTTCAAATGTGCAGTTTATTTATGACAATAGCTCTTATAGTGTCTGAAATGTGTTTTATTGATTTCAGAGATGTGACCTCCGGGGCTTGTTTCAGAGCCAGCATGCAGTTGTGGCTGAAGGCAATGTTTAATATATTATGATGTCGTTTTAATGCTGCATCTGAACTCTCTGCCTCTGTCTAAACTGGTTGGCAATATTTAAAAGAGTGGTCTAAGTTTGTTTAGTAATATTTGTCAAATAAATAATATTTCTGTTTATACACTGTAAAAAATCCTTCAGTGTGAAGTTCACCGTTTGTCTCTCCACTCAAAAAATGATGTTTGCTGCCTGTTCAAGTTATTTATTTAAAATGAGCTGAAACAACACAGTTTTTTAGAGTTTTTTGAGACATCTTAATAGTTTTATGTTCAATCAACTTAAATCTGTGTAAACTAATAAAAGTGAGCTTAATTTCTTCATGTTGTCCCAACTCAAATTGATTGTGTGGAACCCGGCATTTTTTTACAGTGTTGACACTGGAAGAGTGATTGGTCGGCTTTCATACAAATGATTTGTGTTGGAATTAAGTTAGTTCTTACAATTTTAAGTGGATTGAACCTAACACAATTAAGTTGTCCCAAAATAAACCTCAAGAATTGTGTTGTTTCAGCTTATTTTATTTAAGTAGTTTCAACAAAAAGCAAACATAATTTTTTTTGTGTGCAGTTTTTTGGTTCTGAAATTGGCGTGTGTGTCTGTTTGGAAGTGATTGAATGGAACCTCAAGAGAATGCCTTTATGCATTTTTTTTTACTAGAAGACAGGATGTAAGGGTGTAAAACAAGGATTTATTTTCAACAAGATGGAACCAAGGCATTGACCAGCACTGTAATGATCACTTTCCACAGGAGACCTTGAAATTATTGTTTTATTTTGAGCAAGATTGGAAGAATGAATGCATGAGGTAGACTTCCTCAATTGATCTCCCTCTCTCTTTCTCTCAATCTCATAAATTATACTCTATTCTACTAAAATATATCTACTAAATATACTTGAAATATACTCCCTGACAAAAGTCTTGTCATTGATCCCAGTTGTAAGAGCAACAAATAATAACTTGACTTCTAGTTGATCATTTGTAAAAGTGGCTGAAGGTAGATTTTCCCAATGAATCATCTGTTGAACTGCATCCCTATCATCACAAATACTGCAGAAGATCTATTGGAAACCACATGGACCCAATATTCTCACAGAAATCAGTCAAGTTTGGTGAAGGAAAAATCATGATTTGGGGTTACATTCAGTATGAGGGCGTGCAAGAGATCTGCAGAGTGGATGGCAACATCAACAGCCTGAGGTATCAAGACATTTGTGCTGCCCATTACGTTGCAAACAACAGGAGCGGGCAAATTCTTTAGCAGGATAGCACTCCTTCTCATATTTCAGCGTCCACATCAAAGTTCCTGAAAGCAAAGAAGGTCAAGGTGCTCCAGGATTGGCCAGCCCAGTCACCAGACATGAACATTAGTGGAAATTAAGGAGGAGGCATTGAAGATGAATCCAAAGAAAGTCTGGGAGTCCTGCAAGAACGCTTTCTTTGCCATTCCAGATGACATTATTAATAAGTTATTTGAGTCATTGCAGAAATGTTTGGAAGCAGTCGTCCAAGCTCATGGGAGTCATACACAATTTTCCACTGCACCATGACTTTATATTCTGTATTGTACATTATTATAGGTCAGACCTTTCTGTCCTAATTAAATATTTAAAAACCAAAATAAAGGTAAAATAAGTGTAATCTAGAGACCTTTGCCTTTCATATAAGCCACTTCTGATTCCAAATGATCAACTAGAAGTCAAGTTATTATTTGTTGTTCCTACAACTTGGATAGGCGACAAGACTATAGGTAGTGCATGCTATTATAAAATATGGTATTAACGAACACAACATTTCTTTTACTAGTTATAAAGTAACATTTTCAAGTTGGTAACAGAGGTTTCTGTTCGCCTGTTAAACTTCCAACTTTAGGATTTGAATCTGTGATGGAAAGAAGTAATTCTTCTCACAAAAAAGCTGAATAACAGGAGTGTATAAAATACAACATAAACTTATAGAAAACAACTATGTAATAATGTATCAATATAAAAACATGCTAAAACATTTTAATGTTGTTCAGTGATGCTTAAACTGTGCTGTACTTTCATTGGATTTAAATTATTTATTTTTCATTTGATAGAGTTGTACAATTTATTTTTTGTATATTGAAATTTGTAATTTTTTAGTACTCATTTATGTTCTTTACTTTCCTGTTTCAAATATAACTGAGCCTTTAATTGTCATTTACAAGGCATAAATAGTCCTCACTTTAGATGAGCTCACAAAACAGTAGTAATCTGTGTTAATAAAGCAGTTATTAACATACATAATATTAAATGCCTGAAAAGTAAGATGTATAAATGGTAAATAGTTTATTAATCATTTACTTATTCATTCATTTTTCTTCGGCTTAGTCCCTTTATTAATCTGGGGTCACCACAGCGGAATGAACCGCCAACTTATTCAGTATATGTTTTTACGCAGCGGATGCCCTTCCAGCTGCAACTCATCACTGGGAAACATCCATACACACTCATTCACACACATACACTAAAGACAATTTTAGCTTACCCAATAAACCTATATCACATTTCTTTGGACTGTGGGGGAAACCGGAGCACCCGGAGGAAACCCATGCCAACACTGGGAGAACACACAAACTCCACACAGATATGCCAACTGACCGAGCGACGACCTTCTTGCTGTGAGGCGATTGTGCTACCCACTGCGCCACCATTCAAAATTATCTCTAAAGCCCCCAGCTATTCTTAAATAACAGAATAGCTTGTAAATAATGCAATACTTAATTTAGTAATGAAAATAGAATAGAATCTTTAATTAAGTATGAAAACACAGTCTTTAAAGCACAATAAATATGTGTTTTTAAGTCAAAGATGAATCATTTGTAGCTTTATTTTAAAAATGTGTTACTAATGTTTATTAATGTAAAGTTAATTGATAATGCTTAATAAATAATTAATCAAGTTATTATACAATGTTACCTAATTGCTATACTGTAGGTCTGCATATGTCAGTCATTGCTGTTTCATAAATGAATCCCATACAGTATGTATCTGAGGACGTCTCTGTTAAAACTTTTCAACGCACATGGGACAGTTTGTCCTTTTAGTAGCATTAAAAAAACAAAGCTATTGTTCAAAGAAGTGAATGGACGGAAGCAGACTGAAATTGCACTCCCTTTATAATCACTAAAGCTTTTAGTCACCTCATTCATTGCAATCTCTTAAAGTTATGTTACAATCAAGCTCACAGTACTTCACAATGAATATCTAATTTACTTCGTGTCCACACTTTATAATGAGAGGATTGGCGAGCATGTGTAATTGCACTGTAATTTAAACACTTTAAACAAAAAAACATGCAGCTAGTGTTTTCCAGAGATACAAAGTGAAAGTTTAGCATTTCATCAATATCCAGTTATTATAGCTTCAACTTATTTTGTGAATGATTAGAACCTTCTAGCACCTCTGTAGAACCGTGAAGACAAACAAATTAGATAGTTGTTAGCATGGTGTTACATTCCAAGTCTAAGGCCCAATCCCAATTCTACCCCTTCCCTTTCCCTTACACATACCCCTCGTTTTGCGCGTTCATGTGAAGGGGTAGTTGTGTCCCAATTCTCTTTAGCTTGAAGGCGTAGGGCTAAGGGAAAGGGGTGAATACCCCTTCGAACGAAGATTTTTCAGGACCACACTCAAAACCAAGGAGTAAGAAAATTTCCCAGAATGCACCAGCTACAGCAGCAGTTCCGCTGCACCCGGAAGTAAGGAAAGCCACAAATAAGTATTTTTTGTCATTATTACAAATTTTTACAACAAACAAACACGTTTTAATATATTCATAACCACATTCATGTTTTACCGTCATGCTTTTATAAAAAAATGCTAAAATAAAAACTGCTAGATTTTGCGATCTATAATCCCTAATAATAACTCCCGCACAGCAGTCCGACAACATTCTGACCCTCGATGACACTTGAATACCCTGTCAGAAAAGTCTAGTGGCTGAGAATGAGCGTTTTACAGTGTCGGCTATAATGTTAAGGTTGTTTTTGGTGTGTTTACATAGATGAATATGGCCACGGTGTAAATGCGCAGTATAGTTACGAGCTTATTACCACATTAGATCGGTATGATAACATAATATATGCCTTCAGTGATTTCCTGAAGATAAATACTAAAAAACAACACAACTGGAATAACTACAACAGTTGTATGATGACGTGTGCAGGTGCTGTAGTGATGTCTCAATTCTTAGGGGTAAATTTTGAAGCTCTTCCCGTTCACACTCGTTTTTAAGGACCAGGGGGAAGGGGAAGGGGTGGTATAGGAGTACAAAAATAGAATTGGGATTGGGCCTAAATCAAAAAAAAAATAACATACAATTTCAGTGATTATTCTCAATTAATCAGCTACACTCTTAAAAATATAGATTCTTAAAAGGTTATTTGCTGGTGTAGATCATACAGTAGGTCTCAAACTCAATTCCTGGAGGGCCGCAGCTCTGCACAGTTTAGCTCCAACACTAATTAAATACAGCTGATTAAACTAATCAAGGTGTTCAAGACTACTAGACACTACTAGATCAGCTGTGTTTGATTAGGGTTGGAGCAAAACTCTGCACAGCTGTGGCCCTCCAGGAATTGAGCTTGAGACCTATGGTGGTGATGGCTCTTTGAAGAGCCTTTATTTCCATGGACCCTTTTTAACAGGAGCCATAAATGGTTATTTGCACTATAAAATGGTTCTTTACATGCAGAGGTGGGTAGTAACTAATTACTTTTACTTCAAGTAAATTATTAGAGAAAAATCATTACTCTTACTTCCCTACATTTGGCTGTGTTTCTCCATTACTGTCAAATGATAATAAATATGATTCATATGACTTGACCTTTGCAAATATCGCGAGGCGCCGCATTTGAGAGGTTGTGTGTTGCGAGAGGTTGCTATAGAGACGAGTCTCCTGCTTTCGGTTAGAGAGCGCGCGCTTATGTTGGAATGATGGCTGAAGTCGAGGAACACGTGTGAGTCTATACTGCCATGGCATGGCCAACTGCGGTTCCAAAAGGACGGTCACACTGCTTGTGCAGTGAGTTTATCGGACCAAGTCACCTGCTGCTTCAAGTTCAGTCTATGTTTTTACTCCAAGATGTCAACAAGAATAGTTTGATAATGTGATGCATGCTGTAGCCTTCACCGAACTGACATCACAACATACATCAATTCCAGCTCCAACCTGAATAAACATGCAGTGGTAAGTGTAAAAATGATTCCAATTTGAACCTTATTAATGGTAACTATGGGATAACTAAAGAAACTGCTGTTAAATTCCCCAATTTCTGTTTAACAGAAAAAAGATTTTATCAACACAGCATATATCTTTGCCATGATGACAGTAGCCTACATAATGTTTTATTTTATATTTTTCAAGATACTATAGTATTAAGCTTAAAGTGTCATTTAAAGGCTTAACCAGGTTAATTCGGCAAGTTAGGGTAATTAGGCAAGTCATTAAAAATGTTTTTTTCTGTGGACAATCAAAAAAAATATATTGCTTAAGGGGGCTAATAACATTGACCAAATTCCAATAACATTGAAATTTTTGCTGTGTAGTAACTATTTACTCGAGTAATTTTTTTCATGAGATACTTTACTCTTACTCAAGTAACTTTTAAGATTGTTACTTTTACTTGAGTAAATTTTTTCCGGTTTAAAAACATTACAAACTGCTTTTATATATATATAAATTATAATATAAATATAAATTATATATATATATAATGAAAAGTAACTACACAGCAAAAAAAATCAGTACATTTAACTCAATTTGGGTTTAACTTAACACCCCTTGGGTGTACATGTGACTCCTTCCATTTTGGAATTAAAATAAGACTTTTTAAAATGTGAAATTTTTACATTACCCTCAGAGTTCATTTTAACACAGTAAGAGTTCGGACATCAGACTGGAGTGTGTTACCCTTCAAAGTGTTAATATATTACCTTTTTTCCTATATTATCAATTGGTGTGTGTGACAGATAACAGTGATCACATATGTTGAAAATAGTTTTAATTTATTAAATGTTCATTAGTCTTCTCAGGAATAATTTCAATACATTCAACTATTTGCATTTTAAAATGCAACAAGACATGTTTCAAGTTTGGGTAAAACATACTGGTTTGATCACTGTTTGAATGAAATAACTGTTTTGAGTAAAAAAAAAACTGGTCTTCCCATCACTAGTGGAAAATACACTACATATTGGGTTAAAAGTTTAACTCTGAGAAAAAAATAATATTTTTTTTAAATATACGCTCTTTCACACTCATAAATTATAATGTACTACGGTTTTAACACTGAACAACGCCAAAAGACATCACACTGTATATTTAACACTAGAGTTTTTGCTGTGTAGTAACTATTTACTCAAGTAACTTTTAAGATTGTTACTTTTACTTTTACTTGAGTTAAAATTTTCGCAAAGTACTTGTACTTTTTTTTTTAGTGTAAATTTTGGATACTCTACCCACCTCTGTTTACGTGATAGCCTACTGATTCTTCTGAAAAATATTCAAGCATGTGTCCAAGATACATCATCTAGATGCACTGGGAAGCATCGTCAGTGATGTATCCTGGGGTCACTGCGTGTTTCGACTATTTCAGCATCAGACACCCTTGCCCAGGTGACCCAGCTGAGGTTGATCAGACCCCTAAGCTAACGTCCCAATAGCCATCACCCATGCATGAGCCCTATTTTTCCACCATCTTGTGGCTTTTCTCTGCACCTTCACAAACAGACTTAATGGCTCTCTTCTTAGCTGCTATTGCTAGGCCTAGTTGGTTGAAGACTTTACAGAGTGAACGCCCTGCAGACCCTCTACAGCCCACCTCTATTGACTCACAGTGGGTCTCCTGGTACTTTATGTGTTTCTTTTCATTTGCCTCTTCCATCCGCACTTCCCAGGGCACTGTGAGTTCAAGCATAATCAACTTCGTCTTGTTGCCTCAGAAATGATAATTATGTCTGGTCGGTGTGATGTTGTAACCATGTGCTGGGGGAACTTTAATTGCTTCCCCAGGTCGACTTGCAACTGCCAGTCAGAGGCAGAGAGTGGAGGAGGCCTTACATTGTCCTTTGCAGTTGGCAGGGTTCCTCCCCAGCCTTCACAAAGTCAATCCTCCTTTTTGGGGCAAGATGGTACCTACAAGAAATGATGGCATTGCATATGCTTTCTGCCACCACCTTCAGTACTTGGTCATGCCGCCAATGACAGTTCCCTTCGGCCAGGGCCTTTTGACAGCTACTTCACCTTATTATTTAAATGTGTGACTGGGACTAATTGCCAAGATCCATATTACAGGGACCAGACTTCTTAAAAATGCAATGAGATTTAATTAATGGCAAAAACTTAAAAAAAATTATGGCATTTTGTGTTCTTTCTAGCATAAATGTCTAAATGTCTTTAATCAGGAAGCATTTTCTAGACATATAACTAATATTGTTTTGCTTTCAGAAAAAAATAAGTCAAAAAATGTATTTCAAGCTAAAGTATCTGACAGTACGGGTTAGGTAAATATATTCTTATTTCAAACCAAAAAGATTATATTATTTTACTATTTTTAAGGAAAAGCCACTTAATAATGACTTATTACCTACTTTTTTACACTGTAAAAAACGCAGGGTTTCACACAATTTCTTCATGTTGTCCCAACACAAATTGATTAAGTTAACTTTTTTTGACAGATTTAAGTGGATTGAACATATACAATTAAGTTGTCCCAAAACAAACTCAAAAATTGTGTTGATTCAGCTCAATAAATTTGAACAAGCAGCAAAAATCTTTTTTTTTTGAGAGTACTTACATGTACATGTACTTACATTTGTTTGTGTTTTTTACTTGACTACAGTAGATATGCTTCTTGATATTAATCATTTCTGATCTATAAATTTGTACAAATTAGAGATTTGGACTTGAAACAAGACAAAAATTCTATGATTTTTTCACCAGTCATTAAGTGCATTTGTTAACGATTCATTATGAATTAATGGAGTAATTAAACAGATCCCACTCACAAGATTTGTTTTCAAATGGGTAAATCTACTGAATCACTACTTATGTCATTGAAGGAAGGACAGCTAGACTTTTAAAATAGAAATAAATTCCTATAAATACAGTTTTAGCATCCGTGTCGAGCAGTGGGTAGCACGATCGCTTCACAGAAATAAGGTCACTGGGTCGAGCCCTGGCTGGGTCAGTTGGCACATCTGTGTGGAGTTTGCATGTTCTCCCTGTGTTCGCGTGGGTTTCCTCCGGGTGCTCCGGATTCCCCCACAGTCCAAAGACATGCAGTATATGTGAATTGAATTAACTAAATTGGTAGTGTATGTGTGGGAATGCAATAGTTTATGGATGTTTTCTGGGTTGCAGCTGGAAGGGCATCCGCTGTGTAAAACATATGCTGTATAAGTTGGCAGTTCATTCCTTTGAATTCCCTGAATAATAAAAAGACTAAATCGAAAATAATATGAATGAATAAATGAATGAATGAATGAATGAATGAAATACAGTTTTTACTGTTATAATCAATTTGCTCAACCTCAGAGTCTCTTTTACATATTAAACATTAATTGCAATATGCCAACACTATACCTATTTAAAATGAAAAGCAAAAACTAGACAATAAAAATCATGCCATATGGATATCCAATGCTGCAGTCATTATTCAACAACAATCAGCTATAACTTTTAAGTTAACTTTTTTTGACAGATTTAAGTGGATTGAACATATACAA
>CAIGQZ010001206.1:8330836-8343496 GCA_903798205.1 Danio tinwini
GAGAGCAGGACAGGAATTAAAACAGGAATTTAAAACATGGACCAATCGCTAGCATGAAACTGCAGTCACACTAGAGTTTGAGCTTGTGAAATCTTGTCGTACGGCGCTGCGAAAAAGAGGCAGGATTAAACAAGATAATTAGAAGTTTAAAAAGCCAGCGATTGGTTCATGTTTTAAATTCCTGTCCAGAGAGGTCATGTTTTGATCCTCGATTGGTCTCACGCAGTCAAGTGATGTGATTTGCAGGTCAGAGTTCACCAAGCTTGAGCTTTGCAACGCCACAAACTGCGAAATGTGTTGCACGAGCTTGCATTTCCAGTGTGACTCAATCTCGTGCGTATGAATGGAATTCTATGGGGAGAAAAGTCCAATGTGACCGCAGCTTAAGTGTGTTAAAACTAAACTTTGCAGGGCCCTTTAAGAACATAGTAAATGTATGTACTGTTGTCCCAAATTGAACGTTTTTTTTTTATTAAGCGGAAATTCAAACCGTTTCCCAGATGACGTTTGACGATTGCCAAATTAACGAAAAAAATAACCAAACTACTTAAAAATACCTGCCATGAGTATAACCGCATTTACCATTGGAAGGCACTATAATCACTCTCAAATTTTGCTTTCATGATTCAAAATAAATAAAGTAATCCAACATCAGTGCCTGAAAGCTCCACCTCTTCTGCTATGTAAGCAAAGCTGTGGCCATTGAGTTTTTGAAGTGTTAAACATTCCACACTTCATTTTAACAGTTAAATAAGTGCATCGTCCCAGTATTTAAAGTGCACTTATTCTTTTTAGAGTTTTCAGTGTGAACGCACTACTCACACTATTTATACTACAAAATGGTATAGAATAGTGCATAATCATTTGATTTGGGTTGCACCTTTAGTTTGAGAAGCCTGATATACAGTAACAGTCTTGAAGCATTCAGAAGAGTCAAATTCAAAAGAACCAAAAAAGCAGAAGAGCCAAAATTTTTGTTAAAACATTCATGTTACTTCAGTGGTTCAACTGCAAGTTCCAAGAGCACTTTTGTGTGGCAAAAAAAAAAAAAAAGTAAAAATGACTTTATTTGTCTTTGTCTTCTTTCTCGCCACAAGTTAGGGTGCACGTTTACTATGGGCAATACAACATGTTGCCATTAGGGTTAGCTGCATGGCATGAAGTGCTGTATTGCCCATAGTAAATGTGTACACATTTACAATGGGGAACACAATGCTTCATGCTTGTTTCATGTTTGTTTGTTTTTTTAAAGACCTAATCAGATTACTAAACTAAAATTCAAGTTATTGCTCTTTACTGTCAATTTCATTAAAACGCCTACCATCAGTATCATTTAAAGTCACCCTTCAGTTAAATGTAAAAGTCCAAGGAGGGAAACAAATGCAGAGCAAAAGAAGCAAGTTGACTCACACTGCCACAAATTCTAAAGCTGTAGTCATCCAAAGTATCGATCTTATCTAATACAAGCAGCAGTTAGTTTGAGGTGTAGACTGCGTCCTCCACAACCGCTCAATTAATTCCCATCTTGATGCACAGTTGAGTCAGAGGGTAGTAGAGTCTGCCAAACTGACAGAGTACAAATAATTTATTTACAGAGAAAGCTACTCGTCAAAGGTAGCTGTTATTCCATCCCACTGCCTCAAAGTCTTTGCTGTCAGTCTGAACTGGACTAAGGCTTGAAAGTGGCGGTCAGGATTAGGCTTGTGTTTTGTTGAGGTATTGCTCTCAAGGTGCAGAGATCAACAAGAGTTTATCATCTGGTACAAAAGAATCAGGTTCTCTTTCAAAAGGCCACAACCAGACTGATATATAACAGTGCCTATTGGATATTTATCTTTTATTATTCATGAAGGTAAATGTGTATGGGAGAAATGCTTGTTGGGGACATAGACAATAATGCATTGATAAAAAAACGATTCCAGTTATCTTGGGCATTCCTGTTGTTCAGTTTCTAGTAACACCATGATCATGGCTTTTCTTTTCAGAGATATTCTCTGTGACTTTATTTTACAACTTGCTGGTCATTGACTACTGCTTATCTGCTCATTTTGAAATAATTTTCCCATTATGAGCCTTAATAGGTATGAGTACCACATCAACAGTATAGCATTGTGGCGAGGGGGCATGGCCGAGAGCCGTGGGAGCGAAACGAGGCCCGCCACAGATGAGATGCACCTGTGGCGCGCACCTGCCTTCAATCCCACGGAAGGAGCTCTGGACTATAAGAGGAGGAACGATGGCAGAGGACAAAGAGAGAGGACCGGGCCTGGACATGTTTTGTTTTACTTTTGCTTTCAGTTTGACGGCAGTCTCCGTGAGGAGCTGCCGTCCTTTTGTTTTGATTTAGACGGCAGTCTCCATGAGGAGCTGCCGTCCCCTTTTTTAAATAAATATTTATTTAAACAGCGTCGGTTCCCCGCCTCCTTCTTCCCGGCGGCCAAGTGGCCGTAAACTTCATTACAGTGGTGCTGAAAACCCGGGAGAAGGAGGGACACGTTGTCCAGTTGCCCTCGCCGCTGAGGAGGGCGAGTGTTCGGGAGTTAACCCGAGTGGGGGAGAAACCCGTTCGTCTGCCAGAGTGCCGGGGCGGCCTGAGGCTGGCGAGGAAGGATCTGCCTGCTGCCGTCTCCCAGCATGGGGAGGAGCAGGGGACGCGGGGCCCCCCACCGGATGGAAAAGAGCTGAAGGGAGCCATCCCAGAAAGCCCGGGGGGAGTCGCCGCGATCCGCCATGACGCCGAAGCCTGCGTCCTCCACCGAAGCGGGAGCGGAGCAGGAGATCAGAAATGCCGCCAGCCAGTCAGAAAAACCGCCGCCGGACACCAGAAGACTAAAAGTCAAAGCGGTAAATGTAGCATGAAAGTGTAATGGAAGTCTTAGGTGCTTTGATTAAGAAAAAAAAGTCCAGTGTAATGACAAAGAACAAATTCTTTAACTTCAGTGCAGCATATATTTGAGATTTTATGAGAAAGCATAGCAGCCAAATGTAAGCTAAGCGGTTATTAGTTTTCTAATAACTTTTTTCTTAATTATTTTCACAGAAGAGCTCATACTTGCTCTACAGTATCACCACTTGTTCTTTAAGCATGTGAAAATCTATACTGATTTCCATAAAATAAAAGTTCAGTGCAGAATTTTGTTGGCTTTAAATAAGAAGTTGTGTCATGCTTTTGGGTTTTTAGTGCAATGGAAATTCATTTTTACAATTTGTTCAATGTCTCATTTTTAAATTCATATGGACAATATTTGACATACTGTAATGACTGAATGTGGCGACAAGGGTTGGACCCAAATGCAGCTTTAAAATTGTCATGCAGGCAAGGTCGACACAGGACAGATGAGAGCATGCAGCTAATCCAAACAGGGTAAACAGTAAAGAGGCAAAGGGTCAAGGCAGAAAGCAAAACAAACAGAAACAATGAAACAAACAAGGGTGAAAACACGGTAGACAATCCAACGTGATGCTCACTACAGGGAAACAGGACTTAGCGTAGATGTGTGTGTAATGAGTACTGATTAGCTTCAGCTGTGTGTGTGTAATCAGAAGGAGATCAGAAACCAGTGTGCAACAAAGGGGCAAGATGAGATATGTAGTTCAGTACAATGGCAGATGTGTAGTTAGGGTGAAGGACAAGAAGGGTTCTCCAATAATCTGCAAGAAGTAGATTGCTGGTGATCATAACAAAGCCCTCCTCTAGAAGTGGATTCCAGATGCTCCAAATACAGTTCAGGAGGCAGAACAGGGCGGAACTACTTTAGTTCAGTAGGCACTAGGGGATCAGACAACCCCAATAGGTCAGAAGGCTCTGGGTCAAGAGGCACTGGCGGATTAGATAACTCCAGTGGGTCAGAAGGTGCTGGCGGATCAGAAAACCCCAGTGGGTTAGGTGGCTCTGGGTCAGGTGGCACTACCTGATCAGACAACATCAATGGGTGATGAGGTTCTGGGTCAAGAGACAACAGCGGTTTAGACAAGCCCAGGGGAGCAGGAGGATCAATATCAGGAGGCACTGACGGGTCACACAACCCCAGTGTGTCAAGAGACTTTGGACCAGGAAACATAGGCAGATCAGAATGTTTGTAATGAGGAGTCATTAGCCTATCAGGCAGTTGCATTGACAGCTGTTGCATCTGTAGCTCTGGCAGTGGCGGTGACCACTCTTGGAGCTCAGGTGGCACTGATAAGTCACATGGCACTGGAAAGTCACATGGCTCTGACAGCCATTCGTGGAACTCGGGTGGCAGCTTTGGCCAGTCGAGGGTCTGGCTCCTGCATTCGAGTGAATGACTGGGAGTGTTCTCCAGTGACCTGCAAGAGGTAGATGGTTAGTGATCATAACACATACTTTAACATGATTATATTTTAAAATTACAAGTAATTATAAATGCTATACACACTTTTGTTATTTATTATGTTGCTATATGCTTTTTTCAGCCGGTTTTGTTTGTGTCAGCTTTGATATTTCGACAGTTTGGCACCATCTTGTGACTAAATAATGTGAAAGTTAGTGTATACTCCATCAGCTGTTTTGTTTCTGTCCGCTTAAAGTTTATATAAAGAGTAATAAACTATTATGGCTCAGAACAATGTTTTGTGTCTAGTTTTATGTTTTGTGGCAAGTCGCTGTGTAATAAGTAAAATATAAATACATCTGACTAGCTTATCGGCAGCCCAATGTGAAGCACAACAATGTACTCATTGATGTATTTTATCTCTAGCTTAACTATTCATTACACATCTCTTTAGATCATGTTACACTCAATTGAAACTTTATTGCCTGGTGTTGCTGGTGGCCAGAGTTACTTAAAAACTGTTTTTCAATTTCATAATATTTGGTTGTTTTTATATTTGATTATTTTTCTAATGCCAGTTTTTTAAGGTGGCACTGCCTCCTCGGAGAAAACACCCCTGCTGCAGACTGGACAGAATGAAATAACATTTCTTCACCCACGATTAATCTAGACAGTTCCTGAATACAACTGAAATTTACTGTATCATCAAGTTTCTAAGAAACAGCCCTGTCAGCAGTCATTTTTTGAATGATTTGTCCCTGAAAGCAAGGAACTAACAGCTTTTACTTCTTTCAAGTGCCATGTTTTCTTTTGCATTTTGATTGCAACCGTAGTGTTTGGGTTTTGAGATATATGTAATATAAACATAAAACTGCACATATTTAAAACGATGTATTAATATTGAAATACTTGTGTATTGCTTAGTTTCAATCAAGGTTGTCATTTCATTTCAGTATCCATTCACTCATGACTCATGTAGTTCAGATGGTGTCTGTGCAGAGGGCAGAAAAGAATGCAAGTAACTAAACATTATATTACAAACTGAGTCTCGTTGTTTTAGTCCAGCACACACAGTTGGCTAAAAGTTTACTGAACTGAATAAATATTTAAAGCAGTCTATTTGTATGAGGACACAATCACCACAGCCATTTACAGCTCATTTTGAATTATATTGATTTAAAGTACATTTTAATGAATGGAGAGTAAAATGCTGTTAAATGTGAGATTTTTTTATGCATCAAATGTTTGTGTGTGTGTGTGTGTGCGTGTGCGTGTGTGTGTGTGTGTGTGTGTCAAAAACACGTAATTATACTGTAACAAAACATAAAAGAAAATTGTACATATTTTTCATAACTTTTTATATTTTACTTTCTTTACTAATTATAATTTGAATGGCATTTACATTTATGTTAATCAGTTTTTTATTATCCCCAGGTCTCCATGATTCTGGACCAGGCCATATCCTTAGCAGATGCTGTGGTGGTCATGCAGGAGTGAAGAGCATGAGACTGATTCCTGAAAGTATCCACGTGTGACAGACAAGTATCCGCATTGATCATCTGGGCTTGCCTGAACATCTGCCGGTGACCAACTCACACCTGCAACTTCTCCACGAAGAACGTCCAGCATTCTCCAGCTTTCGGCACTTAGACTGCAGCTCTGCACAGGAAATTTGGCCAGGGGGGAAATGGTCGTGCCTAACTGAGCCTGGTTCCTTTCAAGGTTTTTTTCTTTCACTTTCGTCAATTGGTGAAGTTTGTTCCTCACCACTGTCACCACTGGCTTGCTTAGTTTGGGACTTTGGGAGCTGCGCATCGATGGATTTGCTGTTCAGTGTTTGGACTTTCAGTAATGAAAATTAAACGACACTTAACTGAACTAAACTGAAATTCAACTGAAAACTGAACTGACAGTTTCAATTTACTAGAACTTCTATGTTAAGCTGCTTTGACACAATCGACATTGTAAAAGCGCTATAGAAATAAGGATGAATTCAATTGAGTTGAATTCTATAATAGGTTGTTTATGAAAGTCTGTGATTAGATTTTTTGTGTAGGACTCAAATCAAAAGCATTTATATGCTTTGCTATGCAAAAGTAATTTTTATTTACATTTTTCTTTTAAGTTCAATGCTTGGTGGATCTTTTTGTGTAGGTTATTGTAAACCTATTCTGTTTAAAGATAATTCTTACTATCAATAAATCATTAATTATGACTTTTAGCTCAATAAACTCTTAAGTTGCTATGTATTAATTGTTTTTAAGGTAGTAGTTGGGTTTCGGTATTGGGCAGGATGAGGAATGAAGAAAAAATTCATAAGGAATTAATTCCTTTTCTCAGCGTAGTCCCTTTATTTATCAGGGATCGCCACAGCGAAATGAACCGCCAACTTATCCAGCACATGTTTTACTCAGTGAATGCCTTTCCAGCCAAAGCCCATCACTGGAAAACACCCATACACTCTCATTCACACACAAACACTAAGGACAATTTAACTTACCCAATTCGCCTATAGCCCATGTCTTTGGACTGTTGGGGGAAACTGGAGCACACGAAGAAAACCCATGCAAACATGGGGAGAGCATGCAAAGTCCACACAGAAATGCCAACTGACCCAGCCGAGGCTCGAACCAGCGACCTTCTTGCTGTGAGGCGACAGCGCTAGCCACTGCACCACCGCACCGCCCTTCATAAAGAACAATCAATCATAAATAGACAGCCAGTTTCTTAGGTATACACTGTATTTGTTATGCAGATAAAAAGCCAACAGTTAATAGTGGAAATTAGTAATTAAACCGAAGTGTTATTAATCAATCAATCATGAATAAATAAGTGGTTAAAGGTTGGTGTCAGAAACACAAATGGGCCAAAGAAACCTGTTTTGATTTTTCCTTGAGTGCATGTCAAAAAGTTTTTAAAGGGTTTCAGTCAAACTGTCATAACAATGCAATTTTAATGACCTCATTCATCAACATGATGCCAGTGAATTGTTGAGCACATCGAATTTTTGTTTTTTGCACCACACACAATTAAAACAAAAAAGTTTTTGAAGGTATGCATTTACATGTTTTCTTAAAGTGACCCTTTGCTACTTATAACTCTTGTCAGATACAAAACCCCAATAAAACTTCCTTCACTGAGCAATTGTACACACTTTAAGTGTAACAGTAACTGCTTATTTTACTATAACATTCCATGTCTAAAGTAAAGCTCATGTCTACAGTTCAGTGATAAAACACTGAAAGAACCTGAACCTCTATCAATTCAATTCACTTCATCTTTATTTTTATAGCTTTTTACAATATAGATTGTGTCAAAGTGGTGAAGAAAGAAGAGAGTAAATAATTGTGTAACATTTAAGCACATTATGCAGGCAAGAGAGTGGTGTAGAATACTGGTGTAGCTCTAGGAAATTAAAACTGCTTCAGTTCAGTTTAGTATAAATGTCACTGTTGAAGTTCAGTTCAGTTTAAGTCTGATCAATGTAATGCAAATTTAACTGCTGAAGCAGCTCCACCGATACACAGGTCCACCAGCCAAACAAGCCAGAGGAGACAGGACAAGAAAACCAAACTAACTCAGTTGACTGAAGTGGAGGAACAAAGACAAACCTTGAGTTTTTTAGGTCTAATAAGAAAAACCTCAGTTTTGTGTTCCGTAATACAATGTTACTTGATACACTCATCCATTTTTTTTTTATATCAGCTATACAATCTGTTAATTGTGTGAATTCATGCTAATTATCAGGTTGTAAGAAGATATAGGTGTTGTATTATAGGCATACCAGTGGAAACTAAGCCTATATATTTATGATATTGCCTTGTAGTAAAAATATAATGTAAATATTAAAAGGCCTAAAACTGACCCTTGTGGTACCCCACAGTGTACTTTGGATCAGTATGATGCCTCTTCATTAACTGGTACACACTGATAACATTTAGAAGACCCAATCCAAGCACTGCTGTTCCAGTAATACCAACATAATTTTCAAGCACATCAAGGAACATGTTCTGCAACTTCTTATAACAATTCTTTAAATAATTGGTCAGTATAGGATATAACGTAGATGTTGTTGATTTGGAGGAGTTTATCAGATTAGACAGTTCTTCCTCTCCTACTGCTGAGAAAGTCTGAAATGTATCCATTAGCAATCTACAGTGCTCTAATTGGGATGATGCTGTAGCAGATAGATTCACTGTGCTTATTTTATCTCAGATATCATCAATCTTGCATGCAAAAGAACCTCCATTACAAGCACAACATAAGTATGACTTAGTTTATATCAGGGTCTTCCGAGAAAAAAAGCCACATGGAGAATGCAGGTAATTGTGTTTTTAGTAACACCCAGAAACAGTTTAACACACAGGGCACACAACAGGAGAACTGACTGGTCGAAGATGAAGAAGTTTCAGATCAGGGGTCACCACACCTGGTGCTGGAAGGCCAGTGTTTTGCAGTGAGTTGTTTCAACTTAGCACACCTCCCTGGAAATTTCATGTATATCTAGTAGAACACCTTATTGAAGGAAAGCCTAAAAAACATAAAGCCTAATGCTAATGGTGTCTCTATGGCAGCGAGCAGGGAAGGAAGCTAAAAGCAGCTATGTTGGTGCTTTACATGACCAGGTTAGCATTAAAGATTTTCCACTGGTAGGTAATACAAACCTTTTTATGATTAGTTTGTTTGATTAGTGTTGGAGCTAAAATCTGCAGGACACCAGGTCCTCTGGAATGGAGTGTAGTAACCTTTGCTCCAGACACTGTGGCAACAGTGGAGTCCAGGTTGCTACTCAAGGAACTAGAGGCTTGGCACAAGAGAAGGTACATCTTCATGAACCAGATCTGTCTGCCAAGTCAGGAGAATTAGTGACTACCAGGGCTTAATTTGTGCCGGAACATGCCAGATCTGGATCCGGCATCTCTGAAATCTGATCCTGCACCTCATTTTACCGATCCCATTCCTCATAGCTCTCCTCCCCCTTCTGCTGTTCACTTTCACTTTCTCCCATGACTCCCCAACCCTCCTCACTTTCGTCCTTTTCCTCCGCCATCCACTGCTCTCCACTTTCGTACCCGATACCTCTCCATGCTCGGTAACATGCCGGATCCGTTACCCCGATCTTTTCCGGGACCTCGCAATTCACAAATTAAGCACTGGTGACTACATATGACACACCACAGGAACCATGACAATGTACACATATATATAGACACACAAAACAAGACAATAAGAGGCAGGGATAAATGGTTACAGGTGATTAAAAACTGGGAAAACTATGATTAGGCTTTTTTATTTACTAGAATTCATTAAAAATGGTCTAAATAACAAGAAAATAACTGAAACAAGAAAATAAAATATTAGTTTTTGTCAGTCACTTGGTGCATTTCTCAAGTCTTCATTACTACATTTTTGCATGCACAAACACCTGTATTTGCAATACATATTCAATATGGTTAAAGCAGTTTGTTCAAACTGCAACACACA
Source organism: Danio tinwini (assembly GCA_903798205.1). NCBI lineage: Eukaryota > Metazoa > Chordata > Actinopteri > Cypriniformes > Danionidae > Danio > Danio tinwini. The sequence goes on from CAIGQZ010001206.1 coordinate 8,340,613, forward strand.
ATACATATAAAAGCCTGTAACTACATTTTTAGATCATCTTTAGATCATTTGATGACAGTTAAGTGTATTGAAATGCCAAAGGCTGCACTTCTTAGAGCATAGGTGTCAAACTCAGTCCCTGAAGGGCCATAGCTCTGCACAGTTTAGTTTCAAAGCTTATCAAACACACTACAAATAAAGCTGACGTCAGACTAGAGTTTGTGAATTTCTGTCATACGGCGTGCTGGAGTCGGCTCACCAGAATTTGCCTACTGAAGGGTCGATCACTCAGCTCCCAGCTGGAGACTCAGGTGCTGTGGCAGTAGAGACACATGTCTCCGTTCCTCATTCGGTGAAAGAGGGTTACGGACGTAACCAGGACGTTCCCCTTCATAAGGAACTTCGACATGTTTCTAGAAACAGACTATGGGAGATTGTATGAAAAAAGGCCACAGCAGCTAACCCCGTCACGCCCCTGAAGTGCAGTTTGCAAAGCAAAGCGTGAGCGCACTGACATCACCAAAAGCGCAACCTCCCAACGTCCCCTAGGCCCAAAATATTATATTACCATTACATGGGAATAATAAGAATTTAGATTGGGGGTCGTAAAGTGCTTTTACCTAGCTAATATAGACTAGGGATTTTATAAATATGACTGAACGTTGAGAAGCGTGCCAGTCCCCGAAGGGGGAGGACGATGCGGAGACCACCTGCTACCCAAGAGGGGAGCTTGATGGTAATAGAGCATATAGACTAGCCCTAAACAGGGGGAGTGCTACATATGATAAGCTGGTTAGCGGTTAGAGAAGACACAGGTCCGCCTGAAAAGTACTTTTATATAAGAACATCTTAGATAAATTTTACATAAGAAGTTTTACATTTGCTGCATACAGTGCAACTCATGTCCTTCGCAAAGAGTTGACCAGGTTGTTGATTATGGCCTGTGGAATGGTGGTCCTTTCCTCATTCAATGGCTGTGTGAAGTTACAAAACTGCACATTTTATAGTTGTTTTTAAATGTGGTCAGCCTAAAGCCATGGTCACCTTAGAGTTTGAGCATACGAAATTCTGTCATACGGTGCTATGAAAAAGATGAATAGACATTGAAAAGCAAGAGATGGCTCCATATTTTAAATTTCTGTACAAAGAGGTCAACTTCTATTGGTCTTATGAAATCAAGTGATACGATTTCGCAGATCTGAGTTCACCATGCTTGAACTTGCAACACAGAGACATGCGACACTAGTCACACAAGCTTGCGTTTCAAGTCTGCCACATTCGCATGCATATGAATGGAAGTCTATGGGGTGTAAAGTACAGTGTGACTGCGGCTTAAGACACACTTCTACAATAATCATGCTGTCTAATCAGAAGTTCTCACTAACACAGACATAGACAAATGTGTGAACAACATTTGAAAGAAATAGGGCTTTTGTGTACACAAAATAGCTTTAGATCATTGAGTTCAGCTGATGAAAAGTGGGAACAAAATAAAATAAAAAAGTGTGGCATTTGTATGTTTTGTTGTGTGAGTGTGTGTGTATATATATATATATATTACAGGTGGGCATATATACATTTATATACATTTAATCTAGATTAATCTCACTGTAATCTTGGAATTAATCTAGATTAAAATGACCCATTTTAATTCAGCTGAAAGCATTCAGAATATGTGTGCTACCCAAAAAATTACTAAAAGTAAATCTTTGAGAATGAGTTTCTCAAGCCAGGTGGCGCATTGGACCAGGGGCTCTTTTCCTGTTTCCAAAATGCATCACAATTTGTTTGAGAAACTGTTCTACTATGATAATTGGTAATGAAAATTATTTATGTTCCATAAGATGTACTTGTGTTTACTAACTGTTTATTTAGTTAAACATGAATTTTGAACTGTAGCCTACATAAGCTTGAAACAGCGATATTCGATGACCTTAATCCAACTAAAGTCATAACTGAGCTAAACAAAAATGGAATTAAGACATGGGGTATGCATATATTAGTGGTATTATTGAAGTAAACACCGCAATCAAACTATTACCGTCATGTAGGACTTTTCCATATTATCCGACAAGATCCACATACGCGGCTGTCAGTAAGGGACCGCACACACACACACACACACACACACATCGCAAAATGCAGAAGTTTTTTTTCTTTTCATTTGCCATGCGTTATTAAATTCCATAACACTTTCACCAGTCCTTACTCCCTATTTGCGTCTAATACCTCAGTTTGTCACCGGGGCATGAATGAAATGTTCATGAGTGAATGTAAAACTGCCAAACTGCAGTTAAAGTCACCCAAAGTTACAGGAAACTCTTACATGAAAGCACTTCACGTAATCACCTTAATTATATTATCATCTATTAAGGCGAATAACTAGATTACAGAAGTCCATGTAAACATAGTCAGTGGTGTCTTCGAAGTAAGTGAACGATCCAGAAGGGCATCCTGCTGATTTAAATCAGAAGGGCACTTTTTTTGTCAGATGGCTCACCGGTTTGACTTTCATTCACCGTCATTCATTTTTATTTGTATGTATTTACTCGAACCTGTAAACTCTACAGGTGCCTGATAATTAGATGTGGAGCTAACATTAATCAGATTCACTCTAGTGAACTGCATCCATGTTAGCACGTCACGTTTAATGTGGTAATTTCACAGTAGGAACACACACAGGTTCGAAGACTCATTCTCACCACCTACAGTGCCATTCGACCAGAATAGATTACAAGCAAAAAAATTTTTGCGCGATAAGAGTCTCGCGTTAACGCAGCACGTTAACGCTGATACTGGCCCACCACTAATATATATATATATATTGACTTTAAAGACTTTTAAAAAGTACTAGATAAATAGATAGATAGATAGATAGATAGATAGATAGATAGATAGATAGATA
>CAIGQZ010001206.1:8365918-8377067 GCA_903798205.1 Danio tinwini
CTCTCTCTCTCTCTCCTAAAAAATAAATCCCCTCCATTTAAGTTAGCACTAAATTCTATAATTCAAAATATAATTTTATAATTAGCACCTATTGTGTTCTGCCTCTTCTGAATGCCTTCTCAATCATAAGTCACTTTAGACAAAAGCATCTGCTAAATTACTAAATGTAAATAAGATGAATAAATCCACTGCAGAAGTTCACTGAGAAAATTCACAGCAACTCTTCCAACTTGTATTGAGTGTAATTATAAATGTAACTATTTGTAAGCACAGAGAGAACTCAAATTATTCAATAAATACAAGCTAACGAGGACACAGTGACAAGCCAATACACAATCATGACAGAATGGACAGATTTGTTTATTTGGAACCAAATTGTTTGGAATAAAACAGTCAGCCTCAAAAAGGGCTGACAGTATGAAATTACAGAAAACAGAGAAGTTCTTCAAAAACGGGAAGTCACACCACAGCCAAACGCCTAGAGAAAAACAAAAAAAAGAGGACAGTGCTGATATATTTCCCCACCCAAAAGACACATCCAAATGTAATATTATCTTAGCATCCAGCTTGGGAGTGATTGTGTATGACTGGTGACCGTCCAGATGCATGAATGACTTGTAAGCAAGGGATATGAAGAGGGGTGGTGACGCTCAACCCAAAGTAGATGCTATTTCCTTTTCAGGCTCCTCTGACCCCTAGCTTGGGAAGAAAAAAGTTTTCTCCCCCTTCCTTCTCACTCTCCCACTTTCTTTCCCTCTCTCTTACACAATCTCATTTTAGAGGGTGTCTGCAAACTACATACAGACTTTCTGCATCAAGTGTCAAGCGAGCAAGAAGCAAGCGCCTCTCTGGGCTCCCCGTTGGACTTGGAAGATACACGGCGCTCAGATGGAGTAAAAAAAATAAAATAAATCGAATGGAAGGACTTTGGAAAGTCTATGGATATGGCACACACAGTCAAAACTCCACTCAGAAGGTCTTTTAGCGAGCACGTGAAGGATTCCACTAACAAGGCTTGGGATACATTCTGGAAGAGCGCACGTGAGAAACGGCTCTCAGGTAGGGAGATTGTGGTTTTTACTCTACTGCTGCTGCTGTTGTTGTTGACAGATCACATTGGTGGTCCAATGACATTCTTGCTGTCTTTCTTAATTAACTTTGTAGAACTGAGGTGATTTGACATCCTAAATATTTGTTTAAACATACCAAGAATGTACATTTGGGAACTTTTTTTTAAGTTTTTTATATAAACAGTTGGATTCACTTTATTTTGATGGTCCCTTTAACACATTTTGTTGATTATACAGTATGTAGGCCCACACAGAACTTGCACCAACAGAAATTTCCACAGATTTTTAAGTCCATCAATGAGTCTGTTTACGTACTTTTAAACATATTCATTATTTTTTTTCATTTTTATATTAATTTTGGTGATATTATTGAATAATCTCAAATGTTTACATGACTTTTGTACAAGTTTGTATGTATTTAGTGGATATATTACTGTAAATGAGAGAGCTACTGTAGCTTTGTTCATTAAAGCAGTGTTTCTAATTGGATTTGCTTTGTAAAAAAACAGCAAACATTGAATTCAGCAAACAATTTTGTGTTTAATAGACGTCGACAGACATCTAAATGTAGACAGCTTGGCTAAAACAAGGCTGTCAGTGAAAATCGAATAGACATCACAGAATAGCCCAAATCTAGACTAGTCATCAAATAGACAAATTAGACAGACTTTATATGTGTAGTCATTCATTTCTGTTTATTTGATGGCTAGTCTACTTTTGGCCTGTTCTTAGACGTCTTTTAGATTTTCACTGAGAGCCCAAATTTAGCCATGTTTTAACCTAGACGACAATGTGTAGATGTCTATTAGACATCTATTAGACATCTTTCAAAAACAAAAAATGCTTGCTGGGCATATAAATTACACTGCAGTTAGATGCCTAATAATTCTAATTAGGGTATTAGTAGACTGTTAGTTTAGGGTTAGTGTACATTGATATACTTGCAAAGTTTGAATGTATTTAGTGGATATATTAATGTATATGAGGGAGCTACTGTAGCTTTGCCCATTAAAGAAGTGTTTTTTAATTGGATTTGCATTGTAAAAAACATTTAGTAAAAAATGTATAATTATTTCATGTGTTTTAGTTACACTATCAAGAAGATCATTCCATATACATCCACATTTTTATGTGTAAAATTCTGTGAAGAAATAGTAAAAAAAAAGTTGGCAGATCTCTGGGCTTGAATTCAGCAAACAATTTTGTGTTTAATAGACAGATTAGGCAGACTTTATATATGTAGTCATTCATTTCTGTTTATTTGATGGCTAGTTTTGGCCTATTCTTAGATGTCTATTAGATTTTCACTGACAGCCCAAATTTAGCCTGGTTTCAACCAAGACAATTATGTTTAGATGTCTTTTAGACATCTTTAAGACATCTTTTAAACTGCAGCTAAATGCCTAATAATTCTCATTAGGGTATTAGTATACTGTTGGGTTAGGGTTAGTGTATGTTGACATACTTGCAAAGTTTCTTATAGTCATGACAATGTCTGGTAATGAAGCAATATCAGCAGATATTCTAATGTGAATTAGTTGGCATGTAGTTGGAATGTAACTTAAAGTGATAGGTCACCCAAAATATAAATTCTGTCATCATTTACTCACCATCCACTTGTTCAAAACCCATTAGATTCGTTCTTCTTTCTACCACAAAAAAGAATATTATGAAAAATGACTTCCATAGTAGTTTTTTAGCGCAATCGAAGTTGATGGGTCAAACAGCATTCTTAAAAAAAATCTTCTTTTGTGGTCAACAGATGAAAGAAAATCCTAAAATCACACAAGGTAGAGTAAGGGATTTATTTTTGGGTGAACTATCCCTTAAAGTGAAGTACTGTTTGTGTACATCATGTGTGGCAACTACTCGAAGTCTTCAGTAATGATTGGCCTTCAAAATGCTTAAACTTGCGCAAAAAGTATTTAAATTTAAAGCTGTCAGCTGGTTTGTTTTAACTGTGAGTGAGATGTGGTTTCAAAAAAAAAGAAACCCTGACATGTTAACAAGAGCCAGCTAATTGCTCGGATATCCACATCACGAGCACCCTAGGCACCGCAGGAAATGGCCTTTGGTCAAAAAGAGGGCTAAATCTTCCTTGATTGTTTTTCTATCTCTTGCTCTTTCTCGAAAGGGTCTTGAGGGTGGGGGTTTCTGTCTGTCATACGTTACAAGCCTGTCCTAATATTTACACACTGACCAAGCTTGTCATACCTCGGTCCAAATATGGCTGTAGCGCAAAAGATCACAAGGTGCATCCAAAAATCCATGTTAGCCAGATGCGATCCATAAATGAGCGACTTTAGCGCAAAAAAAGCTTTCTGGGAACCAATTAAAACAGATTGTTGCCAAACACTAACTCACCCCAATTAAATGCGGCACGGCGCCAAGGACTCACATTTTTCGTGGCACTTCACACGACACCACAGCCAAGTAAAATACAATGCAAAACTAGGGTTTGGCATCTGGAGTAAACATCTGGCTAGGAAAGATTGGAGTTTTTTTTTTTTTTTTATCGACTTGGGCTGATGTGTGAGGTATTGCGGTATCTGGTTCATGTCAAAGTCGGAACACATGGAAGGCCTTTGCAACGAAAACATTGATAATTGCCTTTCCTTCTTTTCTATTGTAATGCTACAATCATTTTTACCTGAGGTTTACACTGAACAGATTGGCCCTCACCATTCAGTCAGCTCTTATTTCACTCTTGCCAAGAGGCATTACCTCATCGCAGGAACCAGAGCCACGTGTTTCTGGTGTGCCTGTCAGAGCAGTGTTTGCATGTGTGAACGATAGGGGAACTGTGTATAAAGAGTTGGAGAGCCATTATGATGCAGAGCAGGCCTGTTAGCTCCAGAGATTACTGTGAGAAAGCCTCACCAGATGTTGCAATCTCTTAAAAAAAGAAAGAAAGAAAAAGAGGAAGGGGGGGGGGTTGAAAAGAAACACACAGCTGGAAAATGGAAGGAAATGGGGTCAAATTGCATATTTTTCTAAGCTACAATAACAGCATAGAGAATCTCTAAAAAAAAAAAAAAATTCTTCTTTTTACTGCGACCATTAATATTTGACGATTTTGGTTTGCAGATCTTTTGGGGGAATTCTTTGAATTTGCAATGTTGCATCTGGGAAATCATTCGGCTTCCGAATTCCTGATTTGAAAATGCTGTCATGATGGTTAAATCTGAACTGTATTTAAAACAGCTTTTTTATAGATCAACCGAAAACATCATTTTGAATATTTGAACAGATGTGTTTTTATTATTGAATCCTAACCAGATGTGGTAAAGCCGACAACTGGTTATAACTTGGATGCAGCATCACACAAGTGCAAATGTTTTGGAGTTCATTATATTTATCACATTATTCATTTATCAACCAAAACTATGGAGTATTTATAGTAAAACTGAATGTTGTAGGTCACTGATATGAGGTTTTATGTGATTGCACATTATGGAAGCCTATTTCAATATTATTTTACTTAGCTGTGAGATTATGTGAGAGATATTTAAGTCATGATATTTTTTAAGTTGTATGAGTTGTAAATTATGATGTTACAGTTAAAGGAAATCAGCTACACATTGTGAGAATATGACTATTACAATATATGAATTGTTTTGTTAAGAAGAAGTAACAATTATGACATTCATTCATTTTCAACCGCTATTCCGTGGCCGGGTGTCGGGGGCAGCAGTCTTAAGAGAGAATCCCAGACTTTCCTCACCCCAGAGACTTCCTCCAGCTCCTGCGGGGGGGGGGGGGGGGGGAGATCTTGTCCTTTCAGTCATGACCCAAAGCTCATGACCATAGGTGAGTGTAGAAACGTAGAATGACCGGTAAATCGAGAACTTTGGCTCACCTCCTTCCTTACCACAACGGACCGGTACATCGACCACATTACTGTTGCCGCACCAGCTGTCAATCTCACGTTCCATCCTTCCCTCACTCGTGAACAAAACCCCAAAATACTTGAACTCCTCCACCTGCTGTAAGGACTTTCCTCCAACTTGGAGATGGCAAACCACCTTTTTCCAGTGGAGCACCATGACCTTGGACTTGGAGGTGCTGATTTTCATCCCAGCCGCATCACACTTGGCAGCAAACTGCCCCAGTGCATGCTAAATGTTTATGTCCGATGAAACCAACAGAACAACATCATTTGCGAATAACAGAGATGAGATCCTGTGGTGCCTGAACCAGACCCCCTCCAGCCCAAGGCTGCGCTTTGAAATTCTGTCAATACAAATTCTGAACAGAATTGGTGACAAAGAGCAGCCCTGTCAGAGTCCAACATGCACAGGAAACAAGTTTGACTTAGTGGCAACAATGCGAACCAAACTCCTACTCTGTTTATACAGGGATAAGACAGCCCTTAACAGAGCACCTCTGACCAATACTCCCAGAGCACCGTCCACAGAATGCCACGAGGGATATGGTCGAATGCCTTCTTCAAGTCCACAAAACACATGTGGACTAGTTGGGAATAATCCCATGAACCCTCAAGCACCCTGGTTCAGTGCACCACAGCCAGGATGAAAACCGCATTGTTCCTCCTGAATCTTAGGTTTAACCATCGGCCGGATCCTCCTCTCCAGTACCCTGGCATAAACGTTCCCATTGAGGCTGAGGAGTGTGATCAACCTATAGTTGAAGCACACTCTTCGGTCCCCTTTTTTAAAAATGAGAACCACCACCCCAGTTGCTCAGTCTAAAGGTACAGTCCCCAACCTCCATGCTATATTGTAGACACGCGTCAGCCAAGACAGCCCAACAATATCCAGAGACTTAGGATATACAGGGTCTATCTCATCCACCCTCACTACTTTGTCACTGTGGAGCTTGCAAACTCCCTTAGTGACCTCAATTTGAGTCCACCCCTGCATCCCCAGTCTCTGCTTCCTCAATGAAAGACATGTCAGTGGGGTTAAGGAGATCCTCAAAGTATGACATACTGTATGAAATCACAGTTGTGAGATTTTAAGTCACAATTATGTGAAATCAAGACAATTTTAGGATGTTAAGTCATAATTATTTGACAATTACAAATGTGTAGTTACAGTTACAGGAAATACATACATTATACAATATAGTATATGAAATTAAACTATTGTATTATGTATTATTGTATTATATCATTCACACTAGCAGTGACTTTGTAGCTGCCTGTCGCTCTATACGTGAGCTCTACTGGTGCTCCTATTGGCTGTCGCTCAAAAAAGTCGCTCTTCATTTGCATAAAGTTGAAGGATTCTCAACTCTCGACACGCCCACCTGGCCGCCAACGGTCGCTGTCACTCGCGTAAATGGAGGTTGCCAGAAGTCGCTCGTTTGCTGTTTAAATAAACGGTCGCTTGTCGTTTTGCTGCTGCAAGTTGCTCGTAGTGTGAATGAGGTGTCAGTAACACTTTATATTACTAAATATAAAGCCACAGTTATGAGGTATGAAGTCAGTTGTAAGATTTTAAGTCAAAATTGTGTAATATAAATGCAATTTTAAGATGTATGGTCATATTATTTAAACAAAGTATCAAATATGTAGTTACAGTTACAGGAAATAAAATCAGTAGTTAGATAACTGAAAACAACTGTTACAATATATTAAATAATCTATGTTGTTAGGGAGACCATTTTTTAATTTAAGGTCACAATTATGAGAAATTAAGTCAGTTGTGGGATTGTAAGTGACAATTGTGTGAAGTAAAGACAATTTGGGGATTCATAATTAAATCATAGTTATTTGACAAAGTTGCAAATATGTAGTTACTGTACAGTTAAAAGAAATAAATCAAATAAATAAACACATTTTGTTGAGAAGATCATTTTGTAAATATCAAGCAACAATTATGAAATTTTACTGTGTCACACTTTTGAGATGTTTGGTCATATTGTTTTGAAAAAGTTGCAAATATGAGTTGTAGAAAGTAACAGTTACAGGAAAATAAAATCATTTGTGAGACACAAAATTGTTGAGAAGATCATTTTGTAAATATCAAATTACAATTATAAGATTTTAAGTCACAATTGTGAGACTTTAAGTCATGATTGTGTGATTTGAAGACAATCATATGTGCAAACTCATACATGTTGAGTCATAAAGTTGTGATTAATAGTTGTTATATATGAAATGACAGTTATAGAAAATAAAGTGACAGTTGTGAGATACAAAGCAACTATTCCAAGACCAGAGATGTATAAAGTACTAGAGATCCAGACTTAAGTAAGCATATAATATAATAACTATACAATAATAAATAATACATACAGAGAAATCATTGTGCAATGCATGTGTACTGTATGTAGCTGTTGTGCAAACTTAATTGTAAACTATTGCACAAGTTAATAAAAACAATTGAGTTTAATTATCAGCAACATGGGGAAGAGGGGCAAACGCGAAAAGTCATAGAACATGTCCTGTCAGACTAGTTTAAGCACAAGGCAGAGCCGCAAAGCAAGAAACTGAACGTAAACAACAACAAATAAGGCAGATTGGTGCAGTTTTGGCGAAGTTTAAACGTTAGCCTTACTAATCTACTTGAACAACTAAAATATGTTTTCCAGATTTGTGGATATAAGTTACCTGAAGGTGGTGCACACGATTTATCTTGTACTGTTTTCCTCTTCTCCGCTCCAGACTGCTGTTGTCTTTGCCCGGGCATCAATTATAATTACATGCTGCTAGCGCTAGCAGCCGCAAAAAGTGGACCTGACCATTCCGCGCACACGCGTCTATGCGCGTACACGGAAAAAAAATGTCACATGTTTGTTTTTGTGTTCCTCATAAAATTACATTTTTAAATGTATTTAACAACATATTATCAATATATCTTTTATTTACACTCAGTTAAAGTTAACATTATTAAATAAATGTTAATAATTTTTTGGAGCAACCGAGATGGTGCCCCCCTCCAGAGTTGAGGCCCTACGCAGCCTGCGTACTCTGCGTATAGGGAGCGGCGGTACTGCCTGTGACAGAGCCATCTGCTGCTCTGGCAGTGATAATGTGGGTTTGGAATGATTCAAAACATTTTTTATAATTGTAACGATTACCAGCACATAAAACAATTATCGGAGTAAAAGTATTAAACTCATTGAAAATATGTACTTAAGTAAAAGTAGAAGTAGGAGAAAAAAAACAATACTCCAGTAGAGTACAGATACAGCCTTTTAGTACTAAAGTACAGTAGTGAAGTAGTTCTACTTCGTTACTATACATCTCAAATGACCAATTTTATGTCAAATGAAACCCTGTTAAATATGAAATTACAATTGTGTTTTAGGGCACAACTACAGAATATAAAGTCATATTTGAGGGCATATCATGGTGGCACAGAGGGTAGTATGATCGCCTCACAGCTAGAAGGTCGCTGGTTCGAGCCTCGGTTGGGTCAGTTTGCATGCTCTTCCCATGTTGGCGTGGGTGGCCCCCCCCCACAAAAGTCCAAAAACATGTGGTATTAGGCTAAATTGTCCATAGCGTATGTGTCTGAATGAGTGTGTAGGATGTTTCCCAGTGATGGGCATCCGCTGTGTAAAACATATGCTGGATAAGTTGACGGTTCAGTTCTCTGTGGTGACCCCAGATTAATAAAGGGAATAAGCTGAAAAGAAAATGAATGAATATGGCAAATAAAAGAAATTTGAGGTGCGAATGATACATTTCCAATTAATCTAAGCATGCAAATGAACATTTCCCAAAAAAAGCCACAGTACTTTTCTCATGAATATGAATACATATTTTAATGCAAAGCTTCTTTTTTTAAAAAAAAAACCTTTTGCCTCACAGCAAACTAAAGTTATGCCTACATTAGGTTTTAGTATTTGATTTTAAAACCAGTATTCCCAGAAGTCTGTTAATGTTTTTCACAAGTGGTTTTGCTGGAATAACCGCAGTCCATCAGTAAGATAATAAATTCCACTGATTTGTTTTTCAGGGGCTTTGCAGTTCTCCATTTCATAGGCTTAATCTAGTACGCAAATGTAATAAAATAAAAACACATTTTACAACATTTTTTTTATTTAAAATAGACTTTGAATGAAGACTTAAAGGGGTAGTTCACCCAAAAATGGAAATTCTGTGATCATTTATTCACCCTTTACTTGTATCAAAATGTATGAGCTTCTTCTTCTGTTGAACACACACACACAAAGATATTATGAAGAAAGCAGGAACCTGTATCTATTGACTTCCATAGTATTTGTTTTACCATTTATGGAAATCAGTGGTTACAGATTATTAACTGGCTTCAAAATATCTTCCTTTGTGTTTGACAGAAGAAAGAAACTCAAAAAAAGTTTGTAACCACCCGAGGGTGAGTAAATAGTGAGTAAATGTAAAATTTTGAGTGGACTATCCCTTTTAAAAAATCACCTAAAGCTTTACACGAACTAAAAATATGGTTTTAAAGTTGAGCTGAAATCGGGAGTATCAAAATTATCGTTCTATTTACTTACAACTAGTCTATATTATGATGAAAGTTGAAAAATGTATCACATCTGTCAGCAGTTTTCCAAAGAAAGTGCAAATAGCTGATTAGAGTAAAAAATTTACACATGCACCTCTCCATAAATAGGGCTCAAAGGTTAGGTGGGCATGAGGTAGGTGTTCACATACCCTCATAACCATATATAATCACTTCTCATTGCAAGCCAAGGCTCATTAAACCAGCTGCAACTCAGATTTACTGCTCAGTCTCCCTCTATTGTCCCATGTGACCAAGGGTTGATTGGACATCGGATGTGTTGGAATTTGTGCTGCTCCGGTCAATGGCTGAACAACTGGTAAATGAATGAACAGTCTGTGAGCCGAAAGTGTCCATAGCTCATTTTGACAAAGGCATTATGTTCTCTTTTTTTTTCTAAATGGAGAATTACACTAGCTGTATCCATATATACAACCTATACATAATACAGCACTATTTACATATGTGTTCTAGAGAATTAAAATCATCACTTAATGGCAAATGAGCTTGATGTACTGACAATAAAATCAATGTTTGTGTCAGCAGGGAAACCACTGTAGCTCATTTTCTTCCATAATAAATGAGAGCAGCAAATGCACCGCCATGTTATTTTGCATTATTGCACAACTTTCTGGAATACTTGATTCTGATTGATCAATTACAACATTCCAATGTGTTATGTTCATGAGAAAGTACATCCAGGTGTTTTTTTTAATCGCATAATAAAGCCAAAAAGGCTTATAGGCAGCCTGATGCAAATCGGAAGTGCTCTATTCTGCAAAAACAACTATCCTGATGTACTTTATCCTGCTTATTACATGACTACTTACTACAAAAAAAGTGAGTGAAGCTTGTGGAGTATAAACAAACCTGTGCATTATTCAGTCAAAAGATGGCGCCAAACAGTCAAGAATGCCAAGCTGACAGAAACAAAACCGTCTTCGAACGCATGCACTGAAGGTGATTCAAAGTTCCAGGATAAGCATGTGTTATTCAGCAGTGGTTATCTGGCAATAACATTCCTTGGAATGTTGTGACTGACCAATCAGAATGGAGTATCCCAGACAGCCGTGTAATATTCCCAGATAACAACTGCTAAACTAATAACACAGTCCGGCTACTATCTTCTACATATGCTTATCTGTCATATTTCTGTTCTTGACAATTTGAAGCCATCTTGTGACAGAATAATGTGTACGTGGTTATAATATACTATAATATAATATAATATAATATAATATAATATAATATAATATAATTGCTGGTTCAAGGCTTGGCTGGGTCAGTTGGCATTTCTGTGTGGAATTTGCATGTTCTCCCCGAGTTCGAGTGGGTTTTCTCCAGGTGCTCCGGTTTCCACCACAAGTCCAAAGGCATGCACTATAGGGGAATTGGGTAGGCTAAAATTGTCCGTAGTGTATGTGTGTGAATGAGAGTGTATGGGTGTTTCCCAGTGAAGGGTGGCAGCTGGAAGGGCATCAGCTGCGTAAAACATGCTGGATAAGTTGGCGGTTCATTCCGTTGTGGCAACCCCAGATTAATAATGGGACTAAGCCGAAAAGAAAATGAATGAATAATATAATATAATATAATATAATATAATATAATATAATATAATAT
>CAIGQZ010001206.1:8377077-8387666 GCA_903798205.1 Danio tinwini
ATATAATATAATATAATATAATATAATATAATATAATATAATATAATCATTCTTTAATTTTTGTTTGGCTTAGTCCCTTTATTTATCAGGGGTTGCCACAGCGGAATGAACCACCAACTTATCCAGCATATGTTTTGCGCAGCCATACACACATGCACTCTCGCATTCACACACATACACTACAACCAATTTAGCTTTCACCTATATCGTATGTCTTTGGAACTGTGGAGGAAACTGGAGCTCCTGGGGAACATGTAAACTCCACATAGAAAGTTGAGGAATTTCAAAATGATTAAATACATAAGTACACTTTCCCAAACAGTACATCATTATAATCCGCTCTTAACTGCTTTATTGCACACTTGTTAATGTTAATTTTAAATTACAAAACAAAATTAAAACATGTTATTCTGACCAATAATAATGTTCTAGACTAGAAAAATAATCGAGTGAATATATTTTTATTTTAAAATTTGGGGGAAAATGTTTTCAGATTTTTATGCAAAAAATACTCAAAGGATTTAATATTAAATACAATAAAACTGACAGTCAAGTTATTGACTATTATTTTGTTAAATAAGTGACCGCTGATACAAAGAAGGGGATAATGATGTTATGTTATAAGATTTTTTGTCATTTTAAATAAATAATATTATTTTACAATAGTTTAAGATATGTAATGTAATGTGATGTGTATTTATATAGCACATTTATTGTGTATGGACATACACTCAAAGCGCTTCACAGTCATGAGGGGGTCTCTTCACACCACCACCAGTGTGCAGCATCCACTTGAAGCAGCCACAGGACAACGGCGCGAGTGCGCTCACTACACACTAGCTATAGGTGGAGTGGAGAGACATTGATAGAGCAAATTCGGTGGATGGGGATGATTGGGAGGCCATGATGGGTAAGGTCCTATGGATGGAATTTGGCCAGTACTATGCTATGGGATTTTTAATGACCACAGAGAGTCAGGACCTCGGTTAAACGTCACATCCGAAAGATGGCAACCACTGACAGTATAGTGTCTTCTTCAATTTTACTGGGGCATTAGGACTCACACAGACTGCAGGTTGATCGCCATCTGCTGGCCTCACTAACCAGGCTTAGCCCTGCTTAGCTTCAGTGAATAACCTTGAGTAAGATAAAGCGAGTAAGATTTAGTGAGTAAGATAAAAATAATTATATAAGATAAATATAATTAATTGTATGCAATAACTAACATCAAAAATGTTATATTTAGGTAGTATTTTACTTGATTTGATGATCCTGAAATGTTCTCGAAGTTAAATTTGCACAATCTAAAACTTTTTCCCTCAGCAGTTTGAGAAACATGTGTTCCACCAGTTGGATTGAGCTGTTTAAAGACTAATAGGAAAGTTATGTAGAAAAATCACGAAAACAAGACCAACATTGAGAATCATTTTCCAACTTGAATAATGCAATACTGTTAGTACAATAATACATTTGCAAATAAAACATTTGGCAATGCCCTCCTGCTGTGCTGCACCAAAAACTCATAAATTAAACTACATACTAAATGGCCGCTTAGAGAACTGACCTCTTTAACTGCCAAAATGTCCTCCACATGACTCTCAGGGCACTGTTTATGACTTCTTTTTCTCTAATGACCTAATTTCCCTCCCCTTACAGCCTTTTTAAAAAGATTTAGCTTTCCCTCATTCTCATCCAGTTCAATAGGATAATCTGGAATCATGGGCTAATCAAAAGTCTCATCCCTGAAGGAAGGATTCAGATCCTTCATTAGCTTTGATGATGCAGAAAATTGTCATCTTTCAATACTTTGCACAGCCAAAGCAACTGCCATCATTTCAGCACTTAAAGTTAGTAAATCAACAATGTTCAGCTCCACTTTACACCATTGAGTACACACAAATGACTGCCATGTATACGATTTCTATTCAAGTACTTAAATACCCCCACCATTAACTTAACTCTGGTTTACCTTAGTTGGATTTCCCTAGATTCACCCACGCCTAATACTGCCACACCTGTTCACAATCAATAAGTCACTTAAATAGGACCTGCTTGACAAAGTGAAGTAGAAAAAAAACCTAGAAGCTAGAATTTCAGCAGTTATATTCAATTATGAGAACATCCATGACTTTGAGCTTATCAGTTGACTAGCCGAGAGTTCTTGAAGACCAAAAACTGACAGCATCAATACTGATTGAGAAATATAGCACACTTTAAAAAGTTTCATTTCAATGGGGAAGGTGCGGGGGGGTTGGGTGTTGGGGTGTAGTGATGGGGTGTGGGGGCTGTTGGTGGGGGGGTTGGTGACCTGATAGCATCACGCAGTTGCTGCAGATTTGTCAGCTGCACATCCATGATGTGAATCTTTTGTTCCACCACATCCCAAAGGTGCTCTATTGGATTGAGCTCTGGTGACTATGGAGGCCATTTGAGTGCTCATTGTCATGTTCAAGAAACCAGTCAGAGATTATTTATGACGGCGCGTTATCCTGCTGCAATTAGTCATCAGAAGATGGGTACACTGTGGTCATAAAGTGATACACATGGTCAGCAACAATACTCAGGTAGGCTGTGGCATTGACACAATGCTCAATTGGTACTAATGGGCCCAGAGTGTGGCCATTCTCCTCTGACCTCTGGCATCAACAAGGCATTTGCACTCACAGAACTACTGTTCACTGGATATTTTCTCTTTTTCTAACTATTCTCTGTAAACCCTCAAGATGTGGTGCGTGAAAGTCCTAGTAGATCAGCAGTTTCTGAAATACTCAGACCAGCCAGTCTGGCACAAACAACCACGCCACGTTCAAAGACATTTTCGTCCCTATTCTGATGCTCGGTTTGAACTGCAGCAGATCGTCTTGACCATGCATTGAGTTGCTGCCATGTGATTGACTGATTATAAATTTGTGTTAACGAACAGTTGGGCAACTGTACCTAATTCCAGATAAAAGTTTGACATAAAAAATTTAATTTGTGAGATATAAAATCAGAATTGCGAGATATAAACTCACAATCTTAAGAAAAAAGTCAGGGTTCTGAGAAAAAAAAAAGTGATATATGGTTTTATTTTCACATTTGTGACTTTATTTCTCAGAATTATGACTTTATTTCTTGGAGAAAAAAATCCAATAAACTCACAATTGCAACTTTTTTTATCTGATAACTCTGGATTTGTTTGTCTTGGAAAAAACTTGTGAAGTTATATCTTGCTATTCTGACATAAGTTACAATTTTAGAAATTATCTCTAAAAATTCTGATTCAAAAAATCTGAATTGCAATAACCTTCTTATTTTCAATGGTAGTTGACAAGTAAATCATAATAAACAAAGTTTAATTAAATGTCTAAAGATGACCATAATAATACATTTTCATATGAATATGAATACATTAATGCTTTAAGTATTAATAAGTATTCTAAATAGGAGTTGGTTTTAATTACCCTTTTAACTGAATATCCCATGAAATACTTTTATTCACTTATCAAAAAAAAAAAAAAATACAACTATAATGCGTGACATTAACCCTGTTCTTCTTTGTGCACAACCCACAAAGAAATGTTATATTGTTGACTTTCACCTGATTTTATAATAATTTATTAACCAAAGCTTATAAAAATAAATGGTAAATAATGTGCACTTTTTTGTAGTCTATTACTGTGTAGTCTAAAGAAATATTACATAAAAAATGTTAAATATATTTCAACATACAGAATGTACATATTTCTAATTTGTTGAAAGTTATTACAAACCTGCAACATTAAAAAAAGTTACCTATATGTACCTATATAATATATATTTAATACATTTTTATTATTTATATTTTATGTATTATTATTATTATTATTATTATTATTATTATTATTATTATTATTTATTATATTTATATAATATATTTAAAGTCCAAACATAAACGTTGTTATAAATTTACAAATGGCAAATATTCACATATCTGATTTATGCATGTGGATTTATGTATCTAATACAAACCACAGTTAAAGTAAGCCCCAATTAAATACATTTTATTTGTCTTTATTTATGTATTTATATATATTTTTTTAATTTATTGATTTATTTATTGATTGATTTATAATTCTGTTTAACTCCTTACTTATTATTGTTGTTAGTGGTGGTGTCGTTGTTGTTATCGGTGGTGGTGATGTTGTTGTTGTTCTTAATTACAATTAGTATTACTACTAGTATTTAAAGTATGAGATTGGCCCTATTATGCAGAAACAACCATCATCAACATCACAAGCCAACATTTTGATCCCACTAACACATTACAATCATCTGTAGTTAATTACAGAAACATCCAGAAGAGAGCAGAACAGGCTAACCTTTCAAGCTGCTGAAGTTCCAATAAGAATCAAGGCTTTAGCATAATTTGGAACCAGAAGCTTTCTCATCAGTGTGGAGATTATATTAAAAGCTGAAAGTTTTGTCTCTGTTTCTGGGGGAGTGGGGGGTCACTTTTCTATTCTGGTTCAAAAGCCTGATAAGTAGAGGTCTTGTAAGACTTACAGCAGTTTGCGTCAGCAGTATGAGCTCCAAAGGTGCAAGTTGCCTAATGGTTTTTCACACTGCGATCTGCACAGCGTCTTCTGTAGTGTCGCTTGGCAAGCATGTCTGTTATTGAAGGCCTGCGCTTAAAGTGTCTCTCGCTTAAGCATGGAGAGTCTCATAGCCTTAAATGGCTAGACACCGTCTGGAAGAAATCCAAGTCTAGTTTCAGAGCCTGTTAAACCTCAGCAATTTCATCAGACTACTTCATGTATCCACTTATAAAGACAAACTATTAAACTCTTATTTGGAAATATAAAAACAATGACAAAATGCAAAATACTCTTCTTTAAAGTGTTATGTGTTAGTGTTTGGGCATGGTGAATGTAAAATTGCATTAAAAGGGCAAGAGCCTGGTTTCCATCCTAATGTGAACTGAACCTTTAAAAACTTAGCAAAAAAATCCCAGATGTGAATCAGGTCAGTTTCCATCAAATAAACAAGGCAAGCATGATGGAGACAGCTGGTTAGTCACAATAATGTTCACTACATTAGAGTTTATTCAAGTAAATGCGGTTACATCTCATCTCATTGATGACACGTGAGACTGCACGAGAAGTGATTCTTTTACATAGGAATTGCTATCAGAACATCAAAATATTTCGGTTTTATGTTGTTTATAATTGTTTAAATTGGCCAAAATAAGAAATACCAGCTTTTATAGACTTCCAAAATTTTTTGCTCATAAAGTAAAAAAAAACTGGCTGAAAATGGAAGAAAAGGCGGCACATTTATTCAATACATCCATGTGTGCAAATTTTTTTTTTATGTTAAAATTCGTTTGACAGCACCAATAAATATTATATAAAGGGCCTAGCTATGTAAATATGTTAATGTGTTATATAAAAATCTGATACAAACACCGGCACACAAAATCCAGGAGAATATAAATAACGTACCCTGCCATGTAATAATCCAAGGCGATTTGGCATAATAAACAACCATAAAGTTAACATCAGGATGCACAGCAGCGGTGAATGTTTGTTAATCTGAACCTTTTTCTCAAAATCAACAATCACCTCAACTGAGCATAAAAACATAAATCACTCATTTATCATGCAATGCTTTATAATGCACATTACACAGTACACTCACCGGCCACTTTATTAGGTACACCTGTCCAACTGCTCATTTACGCAAATTTCTAATCAGCTAATCATGGGGCAGCAATTCAATGCATTTAGGCATGTAGGCATCGTCAAAACGATCTGCTGCAGTTTAAACCGAGCATCCGAATTTGGAAAAAAAGTTGATCTACTGGAATTTTCACGCAGAACCATCTCTAGGGTTTACAGAGAAGGGTCAGAAAAGGAAAAAATATCCAGTGAGCGGCAGTTCTGTGGGCGCAAATGTTGATGCCAAAGGTCAAAGGAGATTTGCCAGACTGATTCGGGCTAATAGAAAGGCAACAGTAACACAAATAACCACTCGTTACAACCGAGGTATGCAAAAGAGCATCTCTGAATGCACAACATGTCAAACCTTGAGGCGGATGGGCTACAGCAGCAGAAAATCACACCAGGTGGCACTTCTTTCTGCTAAGAACAGGAAACTGAGGCTACAATTTGCTCACCAATACACAATAGAAGATTGGAAAAACATTGCCTGGTCGGATGAGTCTCGATTTCTGCAGTGACATTTGGATGGTAGGGTCACAATTTGGCATCAACAACATGAAAGCATGGATCCATTCTGCCTTTTATCAATGGTTCAGGCTGGTGGTGGTGGTGGTGGTGTAATAGTGTGGGGGATATTTTCTTGTCACACTTTGGGCTCATTAGTACCAATTGAGCATTGTGTCAATGCCACAGCCTACCTGAGTATTGTTGCTAACCATGTACATCCCTTTATGAACACAGTGTACCCATCTTCTAAGCATGTATCCATTTAATTGCTGGCTACTTTCAACAGGAAAATGTGCCATGTCATAAAGCAAGAATCATCTCAGACTGGTTTCTTGAAAATGAAAATGTGTTTGCTGTACTCAAATGGCCTCCATAGTCACCAGTACTCGATCCAATAGAGCACCTTTGAGATTTAGTGGAACAGAAGATTTGCATCATGGATGTGCGGCTGACAAATCTGCAGCAACTGCGTGATGCTATCATGTTAATATGGATCAAAATCTTTGAGAAATATTTCCAGTACCTTGTTGAATCTATGCCACGAAGGATTAATCCAGGATTAATCAAGGCAAAAGGGGGTCAAAAGCAGTACTAGGAAGGTGTACCTAATAAAGTGGCCGGTAAGTGTACAGTACTTTTCAATGAATTACGATGCCCTTCTCAGGGGAATAAGAAAGAAATTAACTCCCCCATTGTTCTATTCTTTATTTATTTAGTTATTTTATTATTAGTTGGAGCTTATATAAGTTTTATTGTGCCTTGTATTTATTCAACGTGGCAGCATTTGCCGTTTTTGTTATGTCTTCTACTGCTGATAAAAAAAATGTTACCAAGTCTCAAGACATCCAGTCCCCATTGGTTCCTAGAACAACCAATTCTGAGACCAATTCATCTGCACGCCGACCGCATGTGGCGTACAACGATAAAGAAGAAGCTGGTGAATCTGAATTGCTGACGCTTACCGGTGCCTCCTATTATTTTTGATCTCAATCTAGTTTCGCACACAGCTGGAGAGAGATCGCAGATTATTTCCACAACACTCATGATAAGTTGGAAGATTGGATCCCCTGATTATATTCTAATTCTGGACTTTGTTTAAACCCCGAAGCGCTATTGTGTTGTGCAGAATGAACAGGCAAACAAGAAGTGGCAGTTGCATGTTGAGCTCCTGATCCACCTAAGACAGCTTCCTCTTTTGGCACCGGGAGAGTATGTGAAGCATGGCATGTTTTTTATCTTAGTTTTGCTGTCTTAATCTATGAAACGGATTAACTGTATCATCTGGTTAGTAAGTAATATAAGTCTTTTCTGAAATAAGCTTGGGTATTAGAGGTTTACTGATACTTTGAATAAAAAAAAAAAAAAAAGATCTTTTCAATGCTTAAGCGTTCGTAATATTTAAGATCAACCTACTGTACAGTGGTTAAAGAGCCCCTATTATGGGTTTTTAAAATTGACCTTCCATGTAGTGTGTAACACAGCTCTAAGTGAAGTGAAATATCCAACTAAAGCTTAAAGCTGAAAGTGGACAGTTTTTAAAACTATTGATTCATCTAAAAAAGAGTCGACTCATAGTGGTATAAATAAATCGTCTGGATAATGAGTCTTTAGCCGTTTCAACGTGACGTTGATACGAAACATAATGGTTGCGCGCGCAGACCCACAAAATTTAAACCTGCGGCCCCGCCCACTAACACAGCAGCAAAGACAAACAGATCCTGAAGTCATGAGTCATGAAGACGCTGTGCTTACCTGGATATTATTGGAAGTGTGAGGGAAAGAAGTGCTTCAGCATCTACATGCTTATGTTACGCCAAATTCTGTGACCATTGTATCAGTACACAGCTCATGGATTAGTTTCTTCCTTCATTTTGTTACACCAAATTATGTGACCATCATATTCTGTGACCGCTGTTCTCACTGTTTGGCTTGAACTTGCTCCCAAGACAGGCAAACAGCGTACATACTGTCACATGACTGACAGCGCACATTGGGCACTCAAGGGCACTAAGCTGTTTGCATTTAAAGAACATAAAATTTTTCTGTCTGAAATACAAGGGATTTTATATATACTAGTATTGAACAGTTCATTACAGTGCATTCATGTGAGATTGCATTCATGAGACAGCATTCATGTATGCTGTGGGAACGAGTTCAAGCCAAACAGAGAGAACAGCACCTACTAGGGTCACAGAATTTGGTGTAACGTGCAAAATAAGGACAAATTATTAGGTACAAGTCAAACAAAGGCACGCTGGACTTCAGGCTGGTGCACAGCACTGGTTGGGCAAAGCAGAGTACAGGTAAGCCCTAAGAACATTTCACGCAGGAGGTGCCACAACAATGGTTGCAAATAGAAATGATCTACAAGATGAAGGGAGAAAAGCTCCAAAAATAAAGATAATTAATGAAATCAGACCTGTCTATGACACATTTCATAAGTGTAAGTAAATAGCTGCCTCCTTGTTTTCTCTAGCTTGTAAAGTATGTATTTAATTGTGTTGTTACTTGTAACCGCTTGCACTGTATCAGGTTAACTCTATATTCACATATCGCGTCTAATGCCACATTGAAAACGCAACGCATGCTGCTTTGTTTACGAATTTAAATTAGGTGTCTAAATAACACTGTTGAGAACCGGGTACTGTTTACTGTGGTGTTAGTAAGTTTACTTTGAAGCGTGTTTCGGGCGTCCACTGCGATCAAATCCTATACCAATGTTGGCGACCTGGGGGCTTGAAAAACCGCTCTGGGCATTTTACTGTCTCGCGCTGAATGCTGTTGACCAATCGCAACAGGCTGTCATCGGTCCGATCAGCGCAGATTAGCTTCGCGCTAAGGAGGAGCTTGGGAACAAATGAATCACTGAACAATTCATATGGGAGTCGCTGGGATAATTAGGTAAAAATAAATGCATATTATAAGACCATGAACGTATTTTTTGACCTTGCATGCATATCAGTATGTTGTTGGAGACCCATAAAACCGAAATATGACCCTTTTTAATGTATTATAGGGGCTTTTTAAACTACCCACTTGAAAAATACTATATTAATTTATAATGAATTCTATAGCCCCTATACTATAATAAAGTGTATTATACATATATTATAGTACAGTATTTACAACTTTTTGTTAATGAATGCTACTGTAGTATTAAAAATAATGCACTGATAATTTGTGACAAATGCTGTAGCATACTTTAGTTATTACTACAGTGAGCTGTGATGTGTTCTAGTATAATATACCCTGTAGCTGTAGTAACCTAACCTTAAACAGTGACTACGTTTACATAGACATCAGTAATCAAATCATTTGCCTTAATCTGAATAAGACAATAATATGATTAAGGTGTTTACATGAGTTGCTTTTTAAAAGCTCCGGTTTTACATGTTATAGCACATAATTTGAATAACGTCATTGCATCACTAAGCTATCCACATTTCCGCCACATGTTTTTCATGTCATTTTGGGTGTTTCGTTTTTAATTTGTTGACTTTACCTGCAGTTTAGCACTGTCACTTTCATTCAGAAACATTTCATGCATGCCCCCTGTGACAAACGAGATATTGAATGCGAGTATGAACTGCTGGAAGAGTGTTGTTTCAATGGAATTTGATACTGTATGCCACATTTGAAAAAAGCTTCTACATTTTGCGATGCAGGTGTCTGTGGTCCTTCTCTGACTCGGTAGGTGCAGAAAATAGTATCAAACAGCCATGTGTGTATAGACAGCCTGATCTCACGACAAAGTTTAAGTATTTTACATTTTGTGAGTGTATTGGCTAATGTGAAATGTGAAAATGTACGATTTTTAAAAGGAGGCGTGGCACCCAACCCGCCCCTAAACCCAACCATCATTGGGTGATGAGCAAATCGTACTAAATTGTATGAATAAGATTGTACGAATTCATACGAATTAGCCACTAAATCAAAAAGTTACGAATTGCTGTGAGATCGCGTTGGTATAGAGTGCCCTGTCGCAAAGTGCGACCAAAATCCTACACAACGGCAATAGCTTGATTGCAGTGTTTGCAAATGATCCAAAACGCTCCATTTGTTTGGTGTACAACAAGGTTCACATAATACTAGGGCCCAATCCCAACTCTATTTTTGTACCCTTACCCCTTTCACCTTGGCCCTTAAAACAGAGTGTGAAGGGAAAGGGCTTCAAAATGTACCCCTAAGAAATGGGACACCACTACAGCACCTGCATATCATCATATGTCATCGTGAGCTCTTGATCGCAACTGCTATAGTTATCCCAACAAACACATCTACGTTGTTGCAATGTCTGTACAGCATTGAATTTTATTATTTAAATATTGTTCATAAATTTTTCCTTAAATATATATATAAACTTTTAAGTGTAAAAATGCTCTGCAAATGTATATAAACATT
>CAIGQZ010001206.1:8393117-8409128 GCA_903798205.1 Danio tinwini
ATATATATATATATATATATATATATATATATATATATATATATACATACAGTATATATAGTTAATTATTTATTATAATAGGAGCAATTGTATTATATTAGAAACAAATCCAACAGATAATCCAGTTTAGAGATGGATCCACAGCAGCCACAAGTCAAAATAGGCAGTGAACAAGAGAGAGCTTGACACAACAGGACTACACAAATGACCACTGATGTCTTATTTAGCAAGAAGAAATAAAGCACTACTCACGTCTCATTGGTCATAGTTAAATGACCCTCTGAACGATCTGTTGAAATTTAACTGATTCATTGATGACGAGTAAATGTTGTACAGTGGTCATCAATGGCAACATAATGACACCATTGTTACAACCTTAAGCAACAATGTAGATCCTCAACCTTTTTACAAGAGGCAACATTGTGTGTTTGTTGGGCTAGCCTGTCCCCCTAGCCCTACGCCATCAAGCTAAAGAGAATTGGGGTAGTGGTAAGAGGAAGGGCTAAGGGGTAGAATTGGGATTGGGCCTTATTCACAGTGATTCAATTACTGACAAAACAATTTAATTCATTTTCATCATATAAAACTGCATGTACATATTCATGGTACAGTGAAAATGTAAGACTTAAATTTAATCCTGTAGATATCTAATGATAGTGACAACATTATAGACTAGTCATTAGATTAGACAGACTTCACATGTATAGTTATTCCTTCCTGTCTATTTGATGACAAATTTTTGCATTATTATTAGATGGGTAGCGATGGGTAGCGATGTCGCCTCACTGCAAGAAGATCACTGGTTCGAGCCCCGGCTGAGTCAGTTGGCATTTCTGTGTGAAGTTGTGTTGGTGTGGGTTTCCTCCGGGTGCTCCGTATTTGGAAGGGCATCTGCTGCGCAAAACATATGCTGGATACGTTGGCGGTTCATTCCACTGTGGCGACCCCTGATTAATAAAGGGACTAAGCCGAAAAGATTGTCTTGTGATTTATTTGTAGATGTTTGATCAGGTTTGTGGTATTACCACAGTACCTCACTGTTTTGTTACATGTGTCACAAACCGCATCGTTTGAGTTTTTGGAAGTGAAGTAGCTCCACACATAACTTCGCTTGTGGTCACCCATATCCAATGACAGAGTGACTGAACAACATGTGTCAGCAGACTGAGTGGCTACCTAGCATGCTCTGCAGTTGTAGTGCCATATTACGCACATGACTTGGCAGGCGGAAGAACAAGTAGTTCACACAAAGTTGGCATTATTCAGATAAACTAGGGTAATTTAGGTTACTTTTTTCACTGTATTTCTATTTGCAATAAAATACGAAAATATCAATATTTTGATGAGATTATCGATTCTAAAACATACAAAGCTGGTATCGGAGATATCAATATTTTAGTATTGATCCACACATCACTAAATTTTTGTTGTCTAATGTGACGTTAATGTTGTGTCATTAAACACTTGTTTTTGGAGGTTCTGGAATTTTTTAGCTTATCTTCTTTACATTTTGTCATATAGTAAGGTTTAAACATTTATTTGGTATTATTATTAGTCAGAAATAACAAAGAGGCACCCTCCAGCAACACAAAGTCAATGGAGAGAGTTGGATTGTACCAATCCCCCTCCCTCCCACTCCATATGGGGGCATGGCCTAAATGTGCTCTGTCTATATTACAACATAAGTCAGTAGCCTTGTGTTGTGCCCTCTACTGCCAAAATGATGTTTGTATAATAGTATGTCTATCTATGTTTCCTCAGCCTTGAGTCTACGGGTTTATGTGTGTTTGTATTAAATCACCACACCAGTAACGTGAATGGACCTACTGATTTATTGTACAGGTCAGTAATGACTAGAGAACACAGGATAAGCCATCAAAACCTTCATCAAACGTGTCCTTAAAACCTTGGTTTGTGGGCTCAGGTGTGTGTTTGTTTGTTTGCGAGCCCTATTCGCCCTTCATGGGTCCCAGAGTAGATGTCTCTGTCAGCAGCGTCTAGACACCCAGTCGGACAAACAATAAAAACCCCATTGTGTGTTCAGCCTCTATGAATGACGACGCAATGGTGGAGAACAATTTACAGAATTGGACACTCACATACACACCGTGTTCTTCCACTCATTGATGTCTTACAAACTCAGTCACACAGTCTTCAGACAACAGATGAAATGTTCTGTCGCTCACACCTTTCTTCTGTCCAGGAAGCTACGTTTGGACCACATTATAAGTAGTGTTGGGTGTAGCTGCAGAGTTATTTAATTACTAAATACAAAAAAAAAGTAAATGAAGGGATTGTCATTTATTTTAGGGTGATTAAATTGTAGTTATAATGCACTTGCCTTAAATACTGTAAATAAATTCAACGGTTCCGTAAAAAACACATTCAGAGAGTAAAAGCTATTGTATTTTGTTATACAGATATGTTTTGAATTCATTCCGACATGGTGGTGGTTCACATATAACAAGAATGACAAAGTTAACACAATAAACATCAACACTTAACATTAAGCACACCAAAAAAATAAATAAAAAATTCAATAGCAATTCTAAATAATAAAAACTAATAATAATCCATCGATTAACTACATTTATTACGTAACTGAATTGCTTCAGGCGCAAAAGTAAATTTATAACAATTTGTGGAACATCTTATTGTCCTTAAACGTCGATCAAGAGGCATCCACTCAAAATGTTTGTTTAAGGGGTGTGCTGTCTCCTAATAATTTATGTGCCATCCTCAACACCTGCTGTACTTAATAGTATGCAAGACTTTGCAGGGGAACACTTAAAATTTTTGAGCACAAATTAGCGATGCCTTGAAGACGATTTTTGATTTTTATAGACAGTGAAGAAAACCAGCAAATAAAAGAAAAAGACAAAATACTTTCAATAAATGAATTGTAAAAAGTCTTAAGAATAACTTTTTCTACATTAAAAGTTTCCGAAATAAAAATATTCTGAATGTAACTGGGAGCCAGTGTAGAGACCTGAGGACAGGTGTGATGTGCTCTGATTTCCTGGTTCTGGTCAGAATCCTGGCCGCAGCGTTCTGGATGAGCTGCAACTGTCTGACTGTCTTTTTGGGAAGGCCCGTGAGGAGGCTGTTACAGTAATCCACCCTGCTGCTGATAAAAGCATGAACAAGTTTCTCTAAGTCTTCACTGGAAACAAAGCATCTGATTCTTGGAATGTTTTTGAGATGATAGTTTGCTGATTTACTAATTGCTTTGACATGACTATTAAAACTCAGATCTGACTCCAGAGTCACACCAAGATTCTTGACCTTATTTTTTGTTGTTTGACCCTTAGTGGCAAGGTACGCATTCACCTTGAGAACCTCATCTCTGTTCCCAAACGCAATGACTTCAGTTTTCTCTTAGTTTAACTGAAGAAACTTTTGGCACATCCAACTGTTCATTTCATCGGTGCATTGGCAGAGGATGTAGTCATTGTAATAGGGCTGTAGTCATTAGGCAATAAGGCTAAGTAGATATGTGTGTCATCAGCATAGCTGTGGTAGGAAATGTGTTTTTTTTTTCTCATTATTTGGCTCAGCAGGAGCATATAAAGGTTGAACAGAAGAGGTACCAGAATCGAGCCTTGTGGGACTCCACATGTCATGGGTGTCCACCTTGACCTATACTGACATAGTAACCTCTCCCTTCAAGATAAGATCTGAACCATTTGAGGATTGTCCCAGACAGCCCAAGCCAATTTTCCAGCCTATTCAGAAGTATGCTGTGATCGACAGTGTCAAATGCAGCACTAAGATCTAGCAATACCAGCACTGTTAGTTTGCCTTCAATAGTGAGAAAACATTTAAAAAGAGCATCTGCAGCATGGGGATAAAGAATGAGCTTCCTCCATTCGGCCTTTCACTTTCTCTTTCTCTTTCGTGAATGAAGAAAAAGTGTTGTACAGTCCACTGTAGACATTTATTAGCCTACATAAATAATTTTGTTTGTTCTATTTCTAAATTCAGTTCTAATTTCCAGCACACGAATAAATGAACAATAATAAATAAGTGTGGTCAAAAACCGTAGTTATATCCAAACACACGTCCTATGCCCCATATGGTCCAAAACCTGACAGATGGACAAATCTAAGCTTGTTTTTAATAAAACAAATATAAATATGCATATAAAAAATACTACTACTACTACTACTAATAATAATAACATTATACAAAAGCAAGTTGTCAGGAATAAACTGAAAAAGGGGTTTTTATGTTCATGTAGAAAATCATAATTTTTGTAATATTTTATCCCTTTATTTCTTTTTCATTTGTAAAGATATTGCTGTACATCCTGCGTGTATTAAGCAATGTTTAAGCGAGGCGCTGGACTTTAGAGCTGCTCTCAGCTGGACTATTGTGCAGTCTATTTTAGTTCCTCAAAATAGCAACGCGCCAGCAATGCGCCTTAACACCCCTCCTTTTTTAGACCAGAACACCTATGGGCGCACATATGAGCACAAATGCATTTGCTATTTAAACAGCATGGTGAAAAATGTCAAAACAACACTTGTGTCGAGTTGAAACTAGCAGACAACAATTGCGTTGTGCCTTTCGCCGCATTGTGCCGGGTGTATGGTAGGGCCCCAAGACCTCTAGTGTCTGTCGCTAGAGCACCTTTAGAGGTCAGAGGAGTGAAGTTTACCTGCACAGCAATTGACTAGCTGGCCTCTGCTATATATGCACTTATGATAAAGCTCTGGTAAATACAGGTGAAACTACGTAAAATAATAAATAAAAGAAAACATGGAAGTTTTTCCTAATATAACAGTTAAAATCTAACACACTGTTTACAACGAAAGACATTTTCTCAATATGCAACATGACAGAAGGTGAAAATTATGTGTGGTACAATGCAAAGTGGGACAGGTGCTCTGCCCAACACTGGTTATAACCCCTCTGTTTCATTTCCGAAGTTTAAAGTCACACATTTCCGCATTTGCTGTCTAACCCTGCTATGATCCTCTATTTATTACCTTCGGCTCTCTGCAGTCTTATCGGTAAACTCTGTCTCTCCCGCCTGCGCTGTGCCGCTTTTCTTATCAGTGGCATCACACCTACCGACTCACTGCATCCTGGGCCTCCCTCATACCCTCCATATTTTCCCCCTTATTCATCCACCACAAACCTGGCTCAATCTTTCCTCAACCCTCTTATGAAATGCCCGTGTCTCCTTTTTTAGTGCTCTAAGTGGTTCTGGACCCCGGGTTTGATAGATTCAGGTCGACATAAGACACTCTCATTTTGGGGTGAGATGAGGGTGGAATAATGCCGGATAAGCAGGTCTGAACGAACAGGGCACAGACGGAGAAAACAGCTGACTAGAACACAATAAGGCGAAGAGAAGCCAGAGCTGTAAATCTGCCTGACGAAAGAAAATAAGCTGCTGGTAAACTGGCAGGAAAAGGTCACTTTACACATTTGATCCTATTTGTAATATTGACATGGGATAAGACCACACAAACACAGAGCCGTCAGTCAAAGCAGAGAGTTATCGACAGTGAGCGGCGGAGGCAAAATTAAAACACAAAACAAAAATTACGCAGGTGCCATTCTGGTGGAGGATAACACGTTTAAGTTCAAGTTCATTTATTTATAGAGCACATTTTAAAACAGTCACAAGACTGACTAAAGTGCTGTACATAAGACAAAGTAAAAAAAAAAAAACACAGAATACAAAACATAGAAATAAGACAAGAGAAACATCTGAAAAAATTTAGCAGTAGAAAGGACTATTAAAAATAAAAGCCAAACTAAAAAGGTACGTTTTAAGAAGTTATTTAAAAAAAGATAATGATAGAGCCATTTTAATCTCTGGTGGCAAGGTGTTCCACAACCGAGGACCCGCCACAGGTTAACATATATAGATTTGTTATTACTTTATGAAAATAAAACAACTGAATGTAATATCTCCTTTTTTTTAACTTTAGGTTGCTTAACATTTTAAAGGGGGCCTATTATGCGACTTTTTACAAGATGTAATATAAGCCTCTGATGTCCCTAGAGTGTGTATGTGAAGTTGTAGATGAAAATACAACACAAGTAATGCTTTATAACTCCATAAAATGTCCCCTTTTAGGTTTTGATCCAAACTGTGAAAACTCTAAAGCAGGGGTCCCAAACTGCCGGCCCATGGGTCATTAATGGCCCACCCTCCTTCTTTGAGACTCCTGTTCTAAAGGCAGACGGCTACTTCTTACTCAGGGCTGTCTATGCTAATAAGGGAGAAATTGCCACTAATGGCCAGGGCCTTTCCCTCTGATGACGTTTTATGGGAGAATGTCAATCCACGTTTTTGAGCAGAATTTTTTAATTTGTTAATTTTTACAATTAGAAGCTGATTATATTCCAACATTGGCTCATTCTGAAAATGCAGTCCTGTATACATTTTTGGAGATCGTGATTATGTAGCCAGAAGTACTTATGACTACATTTCGTTAAAAAAAATTATACTACGGAACGGTATGGAACGGCCGTTCCTTTTTTCGCTCACCAGCTGACCGATTATCTCCATATGGTCGGCTTTCCCGCTGTTACCAGTTTGTCCAGTAGCCCACCATGTACGTCAGTGGACTTGAGATGCAAAGAGGAGTTGACCACAATGACGGAGTTCGAGTCTGGTGAAAAACAGTTCCAGTAAGCAGGTAAGATAAAAACTGAGTGTGAATGAGAGTGTATGGATGTATCCCGAGATGGGTTGCGGCTGGAAGGGCATCCGCTGCGTAAAACATGTGCTGGATAAGTTGGCGGTTAATTTCGCTGTGGCGACCCCGGATTAATAAAGGGACAAAGCCAAAAAGAAAATGAATGAATGAATAAATGAATGAATGAATGAATTAAATGGACAAATTCTGGACCTTTTGGTTGTGTTGGGTCATTCAAACCACCCGAGCCCCCCCTGGTTATGGGCATGCTTGATTTTGTCATATCTGTATAAAGAAAATTGTACAGTCACCCAATCAGTGGCGGATCTAGCAATTTTTAAAGGCAGGGGCTAAGGTGGAACCTCAGTTTACAGAGGAGGGCCAAGTTATTTAGTTGGCGCTTATGTTTAGAACATATTATTCTTTTTGTCCTATTAAAAATACAGTATATATTACTATATATAGGCCTATCATATATTTTCAGGGGTTAATTTTAATCTACAAATAGCAGAGATATCAGAAAATCATAATTTTATCTGCAGCGTTTCTGTAGGAAAGAAAATAGTTGTGTTAATAAATATGGGAGACTGGGGAGTGTTGTAACATGGGCTTAGTTAACACTGAACATTTTAGCAGTCAGAAACAACATATTTGTTTATATCATACTCTCGAAGATCCCTTTAAGCTTACAGAAGTTGCATGTGATGTTTGTCATATCAGATATCAAGTCATGTTCAGTAAATGATGTCCGTCATTTTGATAGATTTGCCCTCACAATTGTTCTGTAACCTTCTTACAGTGATAAAAAAGCACAGTAATTTTAAACAGAAAGCACTCGTGTTGCACCGTGAATGACAGCACAGAAGCCATCTTTGCTTTCACTGTCAATTTCGCCATAAAGCCCCTTTGACATAACAGCTCAAATGCTCATTTTAAATAACGCATTTATGACAGCTATGAGCGGAATCGCGGAATATAAACCTTACAACTCGATCAACGAATGACATGTTTAGTCTACTTCCAAATGACTATCAGTGTTGGTCCGTTTTAATAGCGAACCGTACGGCAAGCAACAATGTAACAAATTGAATCCCTGTTTCGGAAAAAAAAAATATCTGCAGGGATGAAAGCACTCATCATACAAGAAAAATAGCTGAAGTAACAGATTTCTGATATAAATCAGCAATGACTTACTGTACGTTCACACCGAAAGCGGCGAGAGCGTCAAAGTAGCCGGAAGTCATTCATTTTCAATGGGAGCCAGCGGCGATAAGAGGCGAGGAGCAGCGCGGCGTGTCGTCGCCAGGGCGTCGATGAGAGTTGAAATCAAGTCAACTTTATGGTAATGAGCTATGACGCGGTCCGACGGGAACCAATCAGAATGTAAAAGTCCACCGCTTGAAAGAAGTCCAGAGAGCACAGTCCTGTGAACTTTGGTCTCGACCACAGTTGTTCCCAAGGGTTTAATATTACGGTCGCCAGATTTCCAATTATTTACAAGGTTTTCTTACAGGAACATACATTAAAAAAGTTACTGGTGATTTACTGATGTGCATTAATGTTATTATTTTTTTTCTTTAAAAAAGCGGGAATCTCATGCGACAATACAAAACAGTATCGCTGCTTCAGGATATTTCAGACATATGGACACATTGGATAATTAAGTGGAGCAAAGCCACACCACATGCAACTTGATCTTCCAATTGTTAAGTAAATTTGATTAAAACATTTTCACATTAGAAAGCATGTTTTATGCGGGAATGTAACTGATATGATATGCTGCAACGGCCCCTTTAAATACGAGATCAGTGTAGTGAATTTTGACGCTCTTACCGCTGGAGCTGAAGGTGGACAG
The DNA here is from genome assembly GCA_903798205.1 of Danio tinwini. Classification (NCBI taxonomy): domain Eukaryota; kingdom Metazoa; phylum Chordata; class Actinopteri; order Cypriniformes; family Danionidae; genus Danio; species Danio tinwini. Next base: position 8,401,632 of record CAIGQZ010001206.1, read on the forward strand.
CGTTGTGGCCAGGGTGGCCACAGTGACCTTTGACGCTCTTACCGCCTTCGGTGTGAACGCAAAGTTAGAAGAGAGGGGCACAACAGGGGCCAGCCCGATTTAAACGGGGACCGGTGCCCCTGTGCCCCCACCCCTAGATCCGCCCCTGCACCCAATATAAAGTGAACGAACTGAAACATTCTAGATGAAGTAAATTTCAATTTCATCCCAACAAATGTGTTATGAACAAGTTGGTCTTACTTCATTCCAGGCACGTGCAGAAGTGGGGGCTTTGGGTGCTTGAGCCCCTGCCCTTTTTTTCTCCTGGAGAGAAAGTGCCTGGGGATAATAATTATTATAGGCTCAAATTTAACATCAGCTGTTTCTCCCAAAGTTCAAAACCAAATAGGTTGTTTTGTGTTGCTAACGTCCTCCTGATTAACAACCATGTAATAAGTTAGCTAACGTTTAGCCAGGGCAATATCTTAGGCATACAGGCTAATGTGATGGAGAAACGACAGCTGGATAGTGAAAATATTGCCCTCTTGTTTTTGCAGTCATTTTTTCAGAATATATAATGTTAATTGAAGCTATAAAACATGTACATATAGGCTAGATATGGACGTCAGTGTGTACTATATTCTTCAACATATTTTATTATTTTGTTCAACAGAAAAAAACTCAAACAAAAATAATTTTTATATATCTTTATTTTGTTAAACACTAACGAATTAAAGATTAAAATATATATTTTAAAGAAAGCTATAAACTTAAAATCATTTACCTCCAGAGTAGGAAAAACTAACACCATGAAAGTCAATGGTTACAGGTTTCCTGAATTCCTCAAAATATTATTGCGTGTTCGACAGAAGAAAAAAGTCAAACAGGTTTAGAACAAGTAAAAGGTGAGTAAAAAGGTGACAGAATTATTAGTTTTGAATGAACTATCCTTTTAAGGGTGGGTATAAGGTGAATTTAGGGTGAAATCTCTTTTAATATATTTTATTTATAGAAGTACAATTATTATTATTATTTAATAAAAAGTGCCCTTTTTTCCACTTGAGCCCCTGCCCCTTATAAGGTCTCTGCACGTCCCTGCTTCATTCTGTACGTTTCAATGTTTCTGAAAACATTTGAAAAACCATTTATGCTACAACTGATATCTGAATACCTGCAATTACTAATACAATTACAGTGGCTTCATATAAGGCTTATAGCTCTGAAAGAACTGAACTATCACACTGACTACTTTCAAAACTTTTAACTTTTTTATTTATTGCTTTGTTCTGAGCAAACTGTTTATTTTAGCACAAATAAAGGTTTGCTCCTCCAAGAGATAGTTGTGAGGTCTATTTCACTGCTCAAGGCAATGAACAAGAGCCACTTTTTGAGCCACTTGCTGTCAGGTGCAAAAATTCCTGTAAAAGGAATTTACAAAAAAATAAATAAACACTCTGCAGTACACTAAGGCAAGAGTTAACCTTAAGGCCATGTAACAACAGGAATTGGAGTCTTCCAGAGTCAGCACAGCTTGAATACCATCCATGTACAAACCGTAGTGACCTAAAAGGGGCTGCTGTGGCTTTTGCCTGTTAGTCACTGTCCAGAGCTTCTGAAGAAATGCGAAGTCCTGGAAAAAGCTTTCAAAGTTTCATACTGTGAATCCTGAGTTTAGTAGATGAGGGTTTTTATAGTAGGATGTTGCAAAATTCATATTACTATAGCCTAGCCATAATCTGCTTTGTATTTTATATTATATTGTAGAAAATTACCCATATATAAACTTCAAATTGCTGCATCAAGAACCCTAAAATTCATACAGCCTATTTGTGATTCAATTTTCAGCTAGATAGAAATTAGTTCACAGTGAAGGGGGCATTAAAATAAACAAAATGTAGAGTTTATATACACAGTAGCTAGACATTGCGAAACACACATTGCGGTAGTATTTTACTGTGTAAAATCACGGCAAAACACATACATTGTGGTATTGTTAAATAAGCTAAATAAGGACAGATATACATTGCCTGACAAAAGTCTTGTTGTTAATCTCAGTTGTAGGAGCAACAAATAATAAGTGGACTTCTAGTTGATCATTTGGAAAAGTGAAGGTAGATTTTTTCCCATGAATCCTCTGTTGAACTGCATCCCAATCATCACTAATACTGCAGAAGACCTATTGGAACCCGCAGACACAAAATTCTCAGAGAAATCAGTCAAGTTTGGTGAAGGAAAAATCCTGGTTTGAGGTTACATTCAGTATAAGAGAGATCTGCAGAGTTGATGGCAACATCAACAGCCTGAGGTATCAAGACATTTGTGCTGCCAATTACATTACAAACCACAGGAGAGGGCGAATTCTTCAGCAGGATAGCACTCCTTCTCATACTTCAGCCTTCACATCAAAGTTCCTGAAAGCAAAAAAGGTCAAGGTGCTGCAGGATTGGCCAGCCCAGTCACCAAACATGAACATTATTGAGCATGTTTGGGGTAAAATGAAGGAGGAGGCGTTGAAGATGAATCCAAATAATGTTGATGAACTCTGGGAGCCCTTTTTCTTACCATTATTTTTTACTGCTCCTCAGCTAACATGAAAATGTCTATCATATTTCTTGGATTTCTCTGAAATCTGAATGTTTTTTGGAACATTTACTTGATGTGAATTGCTACAGTTTCAGTCAAATTGACTGAATTGATCTTTGAAAATGTTTTTATTTAATTGTGTGAAAGTCATGTAGAAAGATATATGGGTCAAAGACAAGCTATCCCATTTTGGGGTCTGCATAAAATTTTGTGATATAGAAAACTTTACTGTTTCAAATTATTTTAAAAATATGGAAATAATGTCAGATATTTCCAGATACATAATAATCCTCCAGATATATTTATGTAAAAATTAAATATCTAAATTACTCTAATGTTTGCTATTACATTAATAGTTCACTATCAGGAAGGGGTAATCTAGGCCAGTGGTTCTCAATATCAGTCCCGCAGGTCCGGTGTCCTGCAGATTTTAGCTCCAACCACAATCAGATCACCTGGGCTAGTTAATCAAGCTCTTAGTAGGCTTTCTAGAAACCAACTTGCCTCAACACACCTGCTAGGATGAGTTAAAATCTGCAGGACATCGGACCTCCAGGACCGAGTTTGAGAACCACTGATCTAGGAGGTTGTCCTCCTCACAGAATAAAGCCTGTCAGCCTTATCAGCAGCCTTATGCATATAGCATTTATTTTTATTTTATTTTGTGAAAACAACTACCTAGATGTACATTAATCCACTTATGACCGGGCTACTTGCCACAAAAGTAAACAATTAAACACAAAACAATGAGCTGTAATAATTTACTAACCCCTAATTAAGCTTTCAGAAAGAAAAACGTCTAAATGAAACCAACACTGACCCACATTTTATTCAGTCACAAAATGGCAGCAAACAGTTAGGAACAGTGGCATGACAGAAAAGCGTGTATAATAATATACTCCCAAAAAAACTCACTCAATATTTTTTGGTGTATCCTCCGGTTTTTCAGCTAGGGGTCATCACAGTGGAGTAAACTGCCAATTACTCTGGCATATGTTTTATGTAGAGGAAGCTACTCGCTAACAGTCAAGAGGGTCTGAACTACTCAGAGACTACTTATTTAAAATCAGTTGAAACAACACAATTTTTTGTGGACAACTTAATTGTTTTAAGTTCGATTAATTTAAATTTGTAAAAAAAAAAAAATTATTAAGTTAACGTAATTGATTTGAGTTGGGACAACATGAAAGATTGTGTCGAACCCAGCATTTTTTACAGTGTATTTTGTGATTGTCTAATGAGAATCAAGTATTCCAGAGAGCTAATAGTAAATATTATCATTCATTAATTTATATATTCATTCATTCATTCAATTTTCTTCAACTTAGTCCCTGAATCATTAAGGGTTGCCACAGCAGAATGAACCACTAAAAAATTTGCTGAAAAAATGTGCCTTGTTTTTTGAATGGTAATAGTAAAGTATAAAGATTATAATTAACATTATAATTTATTAGTATTGTGGTATATAATCTTTTTTTTACACTGAATGACATTTTAGTTGTTGACTTCTATAAATCATGTAAATCCAAATATAAAAAAAGACTACAAAACAGGCTTAACAGTGGACTACTGCAACACAGCATTGACCATAGCACTTTGAACTTCATTTGTCAGTCTATAGCTATGAATCCATAACGGGCATAACTGAATGGTGCTTTGTCTTACCTTGTCTAACTGCCTTGTCTGACTTCCTGAGCCAAGGGAAAGAGCAGCCTCTTCCCGCCACCTGCTCGGGCCTGATGTAGGGAACGCTCCACTCGTTCTGCATCACCATGACGGATGAGCAGTCTGCAGGGCCATGTTAGCCATAATGGAAACCATGATCACGACCGAGCTTGGCGTTCCCATCCCAGAGTCCATAAAAAGCCCCCCTAACCTTGAAACTTCAGTCAGCTCTGTTTAGTTCTCGAATCTATCACAGCTCGCTAAGGTGCTCTGTAGTGCTACGCTATGACTTGAGGCTCGAATAAGAGATGAGAATAACAATAATGCTTAATAACTGATTCGACCGTTCACTGTGATCACTGGCCTTTCTGTTCGTATACTCTACAACGTTCTTTTGTAAGAAGCTAGAGATACAGGAAGATGGATTCTTGCTGCGAGGCAGTTAAGAGGGGCCCGTTTGACTCTGTATTAGTCTTTGCAAAGAAACCCGACAATGTAGCTGGAGCTTGTCTTTGGGTTTTAATATGATGCTATGCTTTTAAATCATTTGTGAGCAGACAAATTTGGCGGATGGATTGTTTCCCTTGGAAAATAACCTTCACAAGAGAGTAATGTCAACAAGTCAGCAGGGGGGCTGGAATCAAAGGGAACCCATTTATCAAGCTAAATGACTATGGCTTAGAGACCGGACCCAATCATTTGCTTGGAAACACGTCCAAATTTTTGTCTACTCTGGACGTTGCCTGTCACACTAGAGCTTCTTATTGACCGGGAGTGCACAGTTTTGGAGGAGTTTTAACATAGTCTTTTGACTTTAACCTAACAAGCAACTATGAACTTGTTTCCAGTCAACAACATACTGTATCTCGTGACTGAACTACCATAGTACGATGTAGTGACTAGTGTTTCCCAAAATCGTAGTTGCTTTGTCGCAAATCCATCGTTTGAACCTCGTTAGTTTCACGTAAAAAGTCTATAATGAAATGGGGTGGAATAACAACTTGTTTGGAGAAAAAGCCCATAATTACACGCAATTATTTATTTATTTTTTTATTCAATATTAAGCTAGTTTTGGTAAAAAAACACTTGTGTTTCATATTAAAATATATGTAAATAGCCTATATGTTTCCTTTACAAATATTATGAATATTCCATATTCTATTCTAAACATAAAACCACTTACAAAAAGCTAACACGTAATCTCATAAGAAAATCATATAAACCGTTAATGATTTTGTAATTTACAGTAGGCTATTTATTTTTAAAAAATCACACTTAATAATAACAATAATAATCATCATCATCATTATTATTATTCATTCATTCATTTTATTTTCGACTTAGTCCCTTTATTAATCCGGGGTTGCCACAGAGGAATGAGCCGCCAACTTATCCAGCACGTTTTTAGGCAGAGGATGCCCTTCCAGCTGCAACCCATCTCTGGGAAATATTATTATTATTGTTATTATTAATTTATTATTTTTATTATTGTTGTTGTTATTTATTATTATTATTATTATTATTACTATTATTATAAATCTAATATTTTTTATTTTTTTATTTTAATTTTTTTACAACTTTGACACATTCCAAACCACTGCAGAAGTGTTCTAACCAATAGGCCCATCTCATATAGATTAGGCTACAGATATATTTCTTAATAAATAACCTACTATAAATGAAACCCATTAAAGAATGCTATGTTTTTTGTTATCACAAGCTTTGGAGACGTAACAAAAATTTTGCTTTTAAATAATAGGTCACCTATAGCTTTGGTCATGAGCCACGGCTGTGCTCAAAATGTCATAAATGTATTCAAAGTGCACTGCGAAGGGAAAACAATTGTCAATATGACGATCACTAAAACTGAACTGTAAAAAATACTTTAAAAGCAAATTACACCAAGACAGTTTGGCAAAGTAGCTACAGTAGCTTTTATATTTAAAACATCAAGACGTGAATGAAACAACATACAATAACATAATTAACTGGGGGATGGGAGGTGGGCAGATGGTCAGTGAGTTGGACTTGTAATCCAGTGATTGTAGGTGGAATTTCTGGTTCCAAAGTAAAAAAAAAAAAAAGACATTTTGAAGAATGTCTGTAACTAAACTCTTTATTGTTCCCAATAAGTTTTAATAGAAAAGAAAATAATATTGAACACTCATATACCATATAAAAATAATATTCAGCATTTACTACATAAGGCATTCTAAAAGACTTATCTTATAATGTATTTCAGACATACTGTAAGTTCAAATTGACATTTTAAGAAGCTTAACTGTTAATAAGGGCAGTGTTACAATACTAGTCAGTGTGTGAATTATACATTGGCGATCAGTAAACATTTGGTAATGTTAGTTTGTGTAAGACATGCTTCAGTGAATTAAATGTATGTGTTTATTTAAATCACATTTAATTTATCCATGAAATGTATTTAAGTTTTCAGTGTTTTGTGGGATAGGCTATTTAGTGTGTTGTGACATGATTAGCTATTTTGGCTTACTTTAGGACAAACTATGCAAACAATGCATCTAATTTGGCATTACTTTTAGGCGATATATAGAAACAAACAGCTATTTTATGAGAAAACGTGGTTTTCTCCATGTCTTGTGAACTCTTACGGTGTCTATCGGTGCTCTAAATCTGTTGGTTTCAGACTGATTAGCGCAAGTATGCATTCACAATAGTATGGACTGTTATAGGGGTTATCAAATAGATGTCTATTATTTTAATTTATTAGCAATATTATCAGAGATGTATAGTAACGAAGTAGAACTACTTTACTACTGTACCTAAGTACTAAAAGGTTGTATCTGTATTCTACTGTAGTATAGTTTTTTCTCCTACTTCTACTTTTACTTCAGTACATATCTTCGATGAGCTTAATACTTTTACTTCAGTAGATTTTTTATGTGTTACATAGTTACTCGTTACAATTATAAAAATGTTACAAATCAACCTTTCATTGATCAGACGATCAAAGAAGAGAGAGCACTTTAGTTTGTTTTAGACAAGGAAAACCCAGAAAGACCATCCGTCACCCTATTTAGAACCAATGTTTGCATTTGTTGGAGTGAAAGACAGTTCATATAGAATGAAGTGTATATTCTACCGTCCGATTTGAAGAAACATGTCAAGTTAAAAATAATATAATACACAAAACAGCAGTTTGAGCTATCCATAAGAGCTAGATAAGTTAACTACCGTTAGCTACCCACAGTTCATATCATGCTGCAATGTTCACATAACGTTAACTGTCTATTATAA
>CAIGQZ010001206.1:8410509-8431608 GCA_903798205.1 Danio tinwini
ATTATTATTATTATTATTATTATTATTATTATTATTATTATTATTATATTTATTATTATTATTATTATTTTTGTTGTTTTTATTATTATTTCAAGTTGCCATGTGGCTGTACGTCCTACACAAGAGCTGAAAATAGGAACTGAAATTTATCTTGACAAATAATGGTGAAAATATAAATAATATATAGTTGTTTTATTCAAGTACAAGCACAAAAATTATGTTTTTAAATCACCCAAAGAAGAGTACAATAAAACAAGATGGTTGTGGATGAAGTGATCTTATAATGTGGGGTTACAAAAAAAAAAGATTTTTTATTATTATTTCATTTTATGAAGTATACTAAATGCTATATAAAGCCATTGAAAGCCACACTTAAGTAAAAGTACAGATACTGTATCATCCTAGAAAATGACTTAGGTAAAATTTAAGTCACTGTTTAGAATATTACTTGCGTAAAACTTTTCTAATATTCAATGATGAGTTACTTTAAAGGTTCTGTGAAATTAAAATTAAAAAAATTTAGATGATAGGGCTTACTCACAACTATGCTATCCGAACCATGCCCAGGCCCGTTTCCCGGATCGTTTGAGAAGTGTGAGTGCTCTGAATCTGGCTCAGGCACGGTACACTTGGGCGGCCCTAGCCCAGTTGGAAGAGGTGGGCCAGAGTGCGGTTCAGTTGGGCTCAGGCGCGGTACGCTTACAGTGTGAGTCCAAGCGTGCCTAAGCCTGAAACTGAAAGTGAGACGTGACTTTTAAGGGACTGTTTGATATGGATTAATTAATCATTCGTACTGTTCAATGAACGCAAACTGTCGTAGATTATTAAAGATGCAAATCCCTCACTGCATGTCAGCTGCGCCTTCAGCAAACATCCTAATTCCTGCAGCACGAGGACTGTTTATGAGCGTCAAAAGTGTAATGTGAGTGTAATGTGAGTGTAATGTGAGTGCGGGCCGTCGGGGGAGATGGGAGGGGGGACAAGCGTGCTTTGGCCCGGTTCAAGGCAACTGTACATAGTGTGATTACGGCCTTAGATTCAGTCTGTTAGTTTTAAGGATATCTATTACCCACATAGCAAAATTTCTCTGGCTCAGCTCTGGCCTGCAAAACCAGTGTTTGCTTGACCCAGATGCCACAGTGAATTATGGTACAGTGCATGACTGGACCAAGTCTGGCTTTCAGAAAAGGGACAACCATATCTGGGCCAAGTTAATAAACCATAACTGGGCCTGAACTGGGCCAGATATGTTGGTGTGTCACGACTGCAATAAAACTGATAAAACCATGAAGTACTGCAGCTTAGGTGAGTTATGGGCATGCTTTTTGGTAGTGTTTTTCTTCTTAACTCACAAATAATTCAAATGTATTGTAAATGTGGGTCAAGATAGGCCAAACTCATCTGGCCCACATATCAGATTTTAACAACTGGGCCAAAAACTACATTTGACATCTGGCCCAAGTCTTGTGTGTCACCTTAAAGACAATGCAACCTCTTCCAAAACGGGGCCATGTTTGGCCCATATGCTGTACGCCAGAGCCGGGTGAATGCGTGCTGTGCTAGCTTTATGCAAAATCTGGGCCAGGATTATTTGCTACGTGCGTAGCTAGTGTGTTCCAAAACATTGACAAAATAAATGTTTAGAAAATTTAAAACTGATATAAACATTTAAAGCTTGCAGTTTGTCACCTAAATTTATCAATGTTTTTTTTTCATGTCACCTCAAACTTCCGTTTCTCATCAAATCTTGACTCTAGTATCTAACATGCCCCTTCCCCTCCTCATTTGCTTTTCATTTGATGCTTGATCTTAACCACTCTCACTGGCAGAGCTGTGATAAAGCTGAAACACTACTGTTTTTTAAAAAGGGAGGAGCTACACTATGTCGCACCCTTTCTTCTTTTTTTTTTTTTTTTGTTGAGATTACATTAAACATTGAATAAAAAATGCACATTTCAAAGCACTTCCCGGGACCTTTAAGTGCACAAGTACTAAACAATCCAGTTTTTTATACTGCAAATGAACTTATGACTATACCACACTGTAAAAAAAGTAATTAGTTGACAGTACTTTAAAAAAGGAAGTAAATCTGTTGCTTTTAAAGTGATTAGTTGACTTTATTTTAAAAAAAAAAGTAAGTAAACCCATTGCCTTAAAACTTTTAAGTAAATTAATAATGCAGAATTATCACAATTAAATTGTCAACTTAATGGTTCTAAGTTACAATGAGTTTACTCACTTTTTTAAGAAAGGAAGGAAAAATGCATGTCATATCCTCAAAATTTGGGCTCTAAATTTAACCCAAGTGCACTCATAGTATTGGACACACACATACACAATGTTGTTTCATTTTTGCACACAAACAGACACTAAATAGATAATAGTTAGTAATCATAAGCACATTCATAGTCTAGCATTATTTGTGTTGTTTTTAAAATCATAGGAGTATTTAATAGTATGTGAAAAAAGGGTATAGACAGCTCAATTAAAACAAAACAAAAAAAGCCAAGTAGATAATTATACTTAGATGCAGGGCTTTACATTAACACCCGCCAACCTGCCAAATGCGAGTAGATTTCAGCTCTGTTGGGTGAGACAGACACCTCCACTAGCCACTTTGGCTGGTTGGAAATCATTTTTAAATTGTAGTTTTCTTAAAAGCAGGGTTTGAAAATAAGCATGGCCCAACATTCGTACAAATGTGATCTTAAAATCGAGAAGCAACGCGACTGACAAAAATAACTGTGTTCGCGCAAGCAGAAAGCAGGTAAATACCGAATGAGAAGATGATCACTTGCACGCACAGATGATGTGATGTACGCGAGTGTTAAATAAATTATTCTTTGAACAGATTATTAACAGGCCTATATTAACTGTGTGCGCTTGATCATTCTTTCATTATCGAATATGATATGTTTAACCTGCTTTCTTTTGCTTACAGTTATTTTTGTTAATATGGTTTAATAATATTTTTACAATAACATTGATTTAATGGGAGATTACTCTCTGTTTATGTGTAGTTAACTAGTGATCTGGGACTATTAGCCAGGACAGGTTGCTGTGCATTTTTTAGATACATGACAATACTTACTTTTATAAATGTAATGTTTTTTTAAAGAAAAGTTTTGTTGAATTAAAAAGTGCACCTATACAGCTATATTTTCCATGTTTTGACACATTAAAAATACTTAGAAAAAAATACTAAGAAATACTTATTTGGTGTGGTCAGAGATAAATTTGGTAAATCCTTAATTTTGAGCCCTGAAAAGTCATGTGAAATGTGTCAGATTGACGTTGTACCCCAACGCTGTGGAACGTTGCATTTAGTTTAAAAATGAAAATTGGGTTGACGTCAGAACCCAACATCAGGCCGACATCAGTGTCCATCGTCCAACCTAAAATTAACCAAATGCCAAAGTCTAATAATGTTACAGCTTGACGTTGTGTGGACGTTACCACTATGACGTCTATCAAACATGGGATTTTGGTTGCCATACCTGACAAATAAATGTCAGTATTTGAAGTCAATATGACGCTGGTTTAAGATGTTGGCTCGACGTTGGATTTTGGTCACTTTCCAACACAACCTAAAATCAATCAAACATCAACATCATCTGACGTTGCTATTGGACGTCAAAGTAAAATTGTCCTTAAACATTGGCTAGACATTGAATTTTGGTCACCTAACGTCACGACCTAAATCTGTCACATTAAGAAAAATGGTAATGAACTGCTCAAATAATTTAGCTGATTAAACTATTTTAGCGTTATATATTTTCTACTGCTCATTTCAAAGCATATATTAACAAAAATAAATGTTGTTATGTCTTATGATGTTGTGTGCCTGCTAGGTAAATTTTAACCCATAAGAACCCGGACCGATTTCTCTTTATAGGAAAATTATGAGGCATATAATACAGAGTGTTATTAAAACATTAGAATAGTTGAATGGGTTGAAACACCTTTAGGAACAAAAACAAGCTTCTTTAAAAATTGCTGACACTGCAAGGTGTGCTCATCAGTCAGTCAACCATTTTGGCCATGACAACAAAAAATGCACAAATTCTCAAGTGACTGAACCTGGATGTTACTTATATGAGACTTACCGAGTTAAAAATGAGGGATAATGCTTTTAAAAGACCTTTCCAGATAATCACAATTGTTTGTGACACCCACGTCACAGTGGGTTCTTGTGGGTTAAGCATTTTTCTGAGAAGTACGTCAATATTTTAAAGAATATACCTTATTTTTAGTTTAAAAAAGTATACTCATACACAATGCAATAACTTTATTTTTGTAAGGGGTCTGTGGTCTGAAAAAGTAAAGGTACTTTTAAAAATGAGCAGAAATTTTGGTTGAATTTTGGCAGGGAATTTTTTGAGCTCCCACTTCAAGAAAAAACGTTAAATTCTTTGAATTTTCCCTGACTTTCACGGTCTAAAAAGTAGAATTTCTTTGACCTATAATGAAAAACAGGCAGCTATTTTGCAGTTCCTCCAGAATTTTGAGATTCAGCAATTGCTGAATTTACCACAAAATCAAGCAAATGACACAAAATAAGCTCATACAATTCTCATAAAAATTGCCTAACCATCACAATAGGCAGAACATGTAAAGCAATGTGCTAAAAACATGGTAGAGAAAACCAAAATTGATAAATAGGAAAAAAAACACAAATAAATTCTCTGATATTCCATGACTTTGACCAATGACATATTAAATTCCCCAACTTTAATTGTCTTAAATGGACCTTTTTTAAAATTCCATGACCCATGAGAACATGATTTTAACAATAGTTTAGATACTCATTAACTACTCAATTACTCAGGCAGTAGTCAGCCAATATTTTTGTTTTTTTGTGGAAAACCAGCAACTCCATGATTAAAGCAGATTATGTCAGGGTTTGCTGGTAAATCGCACCAGGCTGTTCAAATATTCCGTAATCTGACAAACAGTGACTGAACATGTTCAGTTGGTAAAAACAAACACCAACATCATTAACACACTGATCCTACAACCTTTAGAAGTTGGAGTGTGTTGGGGCAGCGTGAAACCAGTTTTACCATTAAAGTAAATTAAAACTTATACCAAAAGAACGAGAGAAAAATAGATTACTTATTACCTTTCCTTCATTCATTCATATTAATTTCAGCTTAGTTGTATTATTCTGGGGTCGCCACAGCGGAATAAACTGCCAACTTATTCAGCATGTTTTACACAGCAGACACCCTTCCAGCTGCAACCCATCACTGGGAAACATCCATACACACTCATTCACACTACAATTTTAGCTTACCCAATTCACCTATACCACATATTTGGGATTGTGGGGGAAATCAGAACACCCGGAGCAACCCACACAAACACAGGGAGAACATCCAAACTCCACACAGAAATGCCAGTTGACCCTGCCAAGGATCGAACCAGCAACCTTCTTGCTGTAAGGGGATCATGCTGCGCCACTGTGACACCTTATTACCTTTCAAACACTTGTTATTTATTTGTCCGTTTTATTTTGCTTTTGATGTTAATAACATTTTAATGCTTCAATTCGCTAAAGAAATAGAAATATGTTCATTTTACACTCTCAAAACAACTACAAGCCAAGTACAACATAATTCTGTGTCAATGAACAAGTATAGATCAAATATACTGAGAACTTAATCAGTACACTGTAAAATGTTGAGTTCCACACAATCAAATGGTATTGGGACAACATGAAGGAATTAAGTTGACATATTAGTGTTTACAAATTTAAGTGGATTGAGCATAAAACTACTAAGTTGTCTGAAGAATTCTATTGTTTCTGCTCAAATTTAAGCAAGAAGTTTAAACAAACAGCAAACACAAGGTTTATTACATGAGGGAAACAAGTCAAGGCAGAAGAACAGTCGATACAATAGGGTAGGGTGAAGGCAGGAGAACAGGCTGGTGAGGGTTGGAGACTCAAGACTTCAGGATTATACAAAAGCAAGTATCTTGTGGGGGTGCGGGGCAGGACATTAGGAGAACAGGCTGGTCGTAAAAGGAGAAATTCCAAGCTGACAAGCAGTCAGCAAGTAGCTAGAGGAACCTCAGGCTTGGGACAGGGGTGGCAAACAGATGGAACTCCAACACCCAGGGATCCACAACCAGTGGAGACTCAGGATTCAAGCAACACACAAAAGGGCTAGACAGCTGGGGAGACAAGAAAATCTAAAAGAAGAACAGAGTAAAAATGAGAAATATATTTTTAGGAGGGAAAACAAAAATAGAGCTTGAGTAATAAAAATCACATAATAATGGGACAAAAATAATTAAATAAATAAAATTTAAAGCAATAAGCTGTAGCTAGAAATGAAACTAAATACAGCAAAAGAAACTAAGAGGAAATTAAGGAAGCTAACAAAAGTCTAGGACTAGACAGTGACTGTATTTTTCAATTCATCTTTATTTGTATAGCGCTTATACAATGTAGATTGTGTCAAAGCAGCTTCACATGGAAGATTATAATAAATTGAAACAGTATCAGTTCAGTTTTCAGAGTTTAAGTTCAGTTCAGTTTAGCTCAGTGTAGTGTGGTTAATAATCACTACTGAGGGTCCAAACTCTGTGGAGCAATTCCATCGATGCGCATAGTTGGCCTCAGTTGGGCACGACCATTTCTTCTATGACCAAACGTCGGTCACACTTTATTTTGACAGTCCGTTTGTTGTATTTAAGTTACATTGCAACTAATTATCATTAGATTATAAGTAGACTGTTAGGTTGGGGTTGGGGTTAGTGTAAGTTGACATGTAATTGCAAAGTTTCTTATAGTCAGTTAAATGTCTGTTGAAGGACTGTTAAATGTCAATGTCAACAGATATTAAGCAGACAGTCTACTAATACTCAAATGGACCATCAAAATAAAGTGTTACCCAAACGTCTTGTGCAGAGCTGCAGTCCAAGTGCCAGAAGCTGGACCTCAGCGAAGACTCGTCTGTCCTTGGAGCGTCACAGGAGGTCTCATGCTCTCACTCCACCATGACCACCACAGCAGCTGCTCAGGATACGGCCTGGCCCAGGGTTATGAAGACCTTGGGATCATCTCGTCGTTGGTCTTGGATCTCATCAGTGGTGCTGCATAGTCTAAGGGCCTTGGGATGAGTACCCCCAGGTGGAAATAGAGAATAAAGAGAATAATTAGCGTAGCTGTTGTTCATAGTGTATATAAACGAGATGCAAAAACCTGCATGGGGCACATCATGCGTCATACCGTTAAGTGATGCACTGAGTGTATGCTTTGACTGTAGATGACAAAAATGGCTAAATGACAACTTTGAATAAGACGAAGTACAAACTAAAATAAAAATGAGACGGCAACCTTGCTGAAAGAAAAAAAAAATCAAATGTAAATGAACGAGACAAGTGGGGATGTTATGTGAAACTGACGTTGACACAGTGTTGAGATCCTTAAGCACAAGTGTTTCGAAACACTGCTCCCGAAGCATGATCCAAAACACCCAGGTCACATGACTAAAGTGTTTCAGCATTTAGAGATCTGGCGGATCTACGTTTGGCATACAGGGTTGAGAAAAAAAAACATTGAAATCCATCTTATGTAGCGTAGTGGACCATGCACATGCACGGAGCAACTGTGTTGCAAATGGCATGAGTTCAAATCCTGCCTTGTACAACTTATGACTTGTATTTTAATAATTTTTATGAGAAAAACAAGACTATTCAGTGTTCATTCAGAGGTCGGACCAATGTTAAAACAAGTTACAAGAACAGAGCATTTAAAAACTAACGTCTATAGCTGCATCACCCTGGATTCAAACGCATTATTTCAGCAGGATAGTCTGGAACTCTTACCGCTCCACTAAATTACTTGAAGCCTCAATTCTACAATGTAGGGTTTGATACCTCAATTTTCGTAACAGTTTCTTTGCTGAAGCTGTTCCAGAGCAATACATGAAAAATGACAACTAGATGTCACTGTAGAGACAGGTTTCAAACATTTCGAAGCTTTTTGACAAATTTGCTTCAACTGTTTCAGTGTTTCATGAAGCCTCGCTTTGCCCACCACTAGAGATAAAACAAAACTACTAGAACTAGACTAATGCTTCTACTACTAGAACTAGACTAATACTAATGAGTTCAGACTGCACAATGTTCAAAGTAGTCGTGTCACATGTTTTCACACTGGATGACTCTCTGGGGTAGTGTTCCAACGGTGCGGCGTTTACAGTGCAAGATGGATTGGCAACAGGGGGTTCCACACTGCATGATAGTACAATAGGAAGAATTGCCAACAACTTTGTCCAAACTATGTCTCACAACCAAACACACACAAGAAGTGACATGGAAAAAAACATGAGGTCACAAAGTATATCTTTTGTTATTAACTACATAGTGAGAAAGAAGCCTTTAGTGGGGTAAAAAAAATGCTTATTTTGCTCACCTGGCCTTTGAAGGGAATTAGTAATTTCTCCTCAACTATATCTTTGTCAGCCCGGTTGTGGTATTGCTCAGATAACATGTCAAACAGACACGGGAGCTCCTGCCAAATTTACACTAGTTTTTCCTTAATTTCTTGGGTCCAAAAACTGAAAATTAATGCTTTTAACTTGTCCCACAACCTCCCGCAGGCCCCCATACTAGTGGATGCTGCGCTCTCATTGGCTGCAGGTTATGTTATTTGCAATCAGAACACATTTCACACTGCATGATTTGAGTTGCCAACAGGTCCAAATATTTAGCATGTCAAATATCTCACGGGCATCTGCGACTCATCAGCGTTTCTCTTAGATGGCGTCTTTGATAGTTCATACTAGTGATGTGACGTTGTGCGCTGAGGCTTTAAAGCATGTATAAAAAAAAAAAAAGACATCTCGCAGTGAAGCAGTGTACCGGAGCTTGATTCGTTTAGCCATCATCACGTGATCAGTGACATCCGAAGCTTAATTTTCACCTATACCCACGTGACTGCTTCGAATTTTGATCCAAAGATTTAAACACCTTCATGGGTTGGTAAAGTGTATAGCAGGGTTATTTAATTAGTTTGTCATGGGGGCCAGTTCATGAAAAGCATCCTAAATGAAGGGCAGGAGAGATATGACTTGAAATATAAGTGATGACACAACAGCATATAAAAGCCCATCATATGCGGAGCGTGTGTAAGGCTGGGGAAGGCTTAGCCTCCCCCTGGCCAGAGAACACGGAGATAGCAGCAAAGAAAAAAAAAACTGCATTATTATTAATGTAATAATAGTAACAAAAGCAAAAAGGAGTAATAATTTCATTAGAAACTACATACAGTAAGTAATAAATAAATATTTAACATAAGTATTTAACAATATTTTTTTTATATATTTAATAAATGCCGCCTCTATGAACAGAATAATTTTTATAAAAATTTTAAATAAAATTAATAATTAAATAACCTGAAATATACTGACCCCAAGCTTTTGGCCGGTAGTGTAGATCAGTGTGTTAGTTTAATAAAATAATTTAATGTGCGTGTTGAATATAATAGACGTTTGTTGATAGGCAGTGCTTTTGTTAAAACATCTTCTTTGTCTGTCGCAAATCTTTTTTTAAACACATTAAAGGGCAGTGCGTATATTAGCCTTACCCTGGAGTTTGTTCAAAGCCCATATATTGTATTTTTGCTCCTTAAGACACCCACTCTGTATTTTTCTACATAAAATGTTAAAATATTGTATTTTGAAACTACATAACATCACTGCATTGTACAATAGACTTTTTTTTTTTACAAACATTCAAATGTTGTATTTCAGAGCACAACAAAAGCATTGCATTGCTCAAGTAGGCTTCTTCTACATTCAAACTCATTCATATGTTATGATTTAAACTGCATAACAAATATGGATGCAACAATTATAGAGTTTGGTTGTACGATTATATAGTCTGAAGAATAACCATGGTTTCACTGTTATCCCGTCTAATGTAAATTTAAGCTTTATGTTAGCTAGATTTAGATCTGGACAACCTTAACTAATACTAAACATTTGAAAGGCATTTTCATTAACAATAGTTTTTATGCTGTAGGTTTTTCTGTGCTTATGGGGCTACACAATTATGTCTGTGTTTATAGAGAGAAAATAATATAATAATAATAATTGTTGTTATGAAGGTCAGCGCCAATATTTAGATTAACTGTTGTTATCATGTGCGTTCATACATACATAATCATTTTAAACACAATTCGTCAAACGTATCTTTTGTTTACATTGCACTGAAAGGCACGCACAACTCACCGCTACAGCATGACCTGTTTTTTTACTGCGTGCGCCTGGAAAGCCGCAATCACATTGCTCCGCTTGCACCTGCATATTGGCATTTATTCTTACATTAGAAATAACAAACTTACATGCGGAAAAGACAAGATATGAGAACGGCCTGCTGCAGCTGCTATAGTTAATCCGGTATGCGTGGTATTAGCCTGGGTGTACAAGCTCTGAACTTTCAAAACTATAGCGCACAGTTGGCAACTTGGCATAACTTTGTTCAATTGCAGCAGTTTCACTCCATGCAACAGAAATTAGGCTTAGAGAACCCTTTACGATTAATTAACCGTGATGAATTAAAGCGCAGTTAATAGTGAAATCGGCTAATCGTTGCATCCCTAATAACGATATCAGCACATTGCACAAAAGGGAATGGGTCTTTTCTACAAACACATTCAAATGTTTTCGGCTGCTCATACCACTCGTTTAATGTCAGGTGACTCATGTTCTGCGCAACTGGTGCTGTATTGAACAGACGCACATCACTTCATAACTATAGTGGCTGTTTTTCAACTGAACTAAATTTATTTTTGATGTCTTAGTCACAATATTTGGAGGGCCGGAACAAATTGCCTCAGGGGCCGGGTTCAGCCCGCAGGCCGCCAATTGAATAGCCTTGGCATATAGCGAGAGATAAGGCATCGATTACATACATTTCTGCTGCTTCAAAACACTGCACCGGTCCCACGCTCCATCAATTAAACTAAAATACAATAGTAAAAATCTTTTCAACCATACAAAACTGTATTAGTGTATTTTTTTACAACTACCTTTAAAGAAAATCACTGCATATTGTAGTATAGTGTGTAATGAAAGCCAGCTGGCGAGTGCAGCCCAAAAGCTTCACTCCCATAGCCTCATCCTTTGTGCAGGAATCGTCGGTTCAATCCCCGCTTAGAACAATTGGGTGGATGAAGGAAAACAATTAATGTAAATACCTTTGACTATCTTGGATTTTACTAGTCATCTGTGATGTAATGTAACATACCTTCTGTGTAAAAAAAAAAACATAGTAATTGAGTAATTTGTTTACATTACTGTTGCTCCTCATCAAGCTCTGATTTAGAAAGCTTCGAGTAATGAACCTTTTGCCGATACAATAGAGTTGAACGGTTTTACTGGTTCAGAAAGCTTAATTTTACCATCGCTACCTGTTGGCGAGGCAAAATCAGAACAAAAATCATGCAGTCTGAACTCAGCACAAAAAAAGCCTAGAGACAAGAAACCAAAACTAGACTATACAAAATACTTCTATTAAGCGCTAAAAAAACTAGCTAGCCAACCACCCAAAAAGATAGTGTGAAGAACCAGCAAGGACTAGGGAGTAAAGAATCAAAATAAAGTGGGGAAAGAGCATAAGGAACAGGTGAACATGATTAGACTAACAAGGGGGCGAGGCATTGGAAAACAAGGAGGCAGGACAAGGGGAGCACATGGCCAAGACAACCAAAGAGACAGCCATGTGCTAGACAGTCTACTAATAAATAGACCATCAAAATAAAGTGTTACCGAAACATTACACACAGACAGGAGTGACAGGGCTGTAAGGGCTGGATCCTGACAGAATTTTTTGAGTGTATAAGTATAAGTGCAAATTTAAGCATATATTTCACCTCAAAATTTTATAGAATGTTATTCAATTCACTACAGAAGTATCACATTTATTAAAAGTGACAATAAAGATGTATGCGTTTATCAGAAAGCATCAATTTCATTTACATTCTGCTGCTATTGAACAGTAAATCTGCTTTTTAAAATCATTTCTGTATAACAATTTGATACTGACTACTAGATTTTCAATCAAATAGATACAACTTTGGTGAGAATGAAACATTCAAAAACATTCTCACAAATCACATCTTATTATAGATAACACAGCTTAGCATAGAGAAGAGGGTGTCATTTGTTTTCTACATGACCATGTAAGGCGAAGCTGAACTTACCAGACATTACATCAGATTAAATGACTTCTTGATTCCCCTTTTTATCCACTAGGTGCCACATGAGTAATAAACTCATTATGATTTGTCCAAAAACCCAAAAAGCTACAGGAAAGTCAAAATGAGACCTAATTATTCACAAAAGCAGGGGTGGGCAAAGTTTTTGCCACATGGGCCTTAATAGACTTAAAATAGCATAAGAGCATAAGCTATAATTCCCAGTGAGATATGATGTGTAGTCATAGTTAAGCAAGATAATTCTGTGACTAATGGGAGCATTTAGATATTGCCTAAAGTAATGTTCTACAAAAAGACCTTTTTGTAATTTTATTAATATTTTCTGACCAATATTTAAGGTCTGTAAACAGATAATATTATTCAACCCAATTCAAGTTTATTTGTATAGCGCTTTTTTCAATAAATATTGTTTCAAAGCAGCTTTACAAAAGGTGCACATTATACATTACAATCAAATATAAGTTATTATATACACAGTTAACCTGCAATTTATTGCATATTGGTGATGTCTGTGTACAGTCTGTGTTTAATGAAGTGTATTTGCATATAAAGTGCATGTGTTGTCCTGGAAATCCTCAATGGTTGGGATCATCTCTTCATCTCTTTGTATGTGTTGTCCTTGAGGTCCTCGATGGTTGGCATCATCTCTTCACAGGTCTTGGATCACATCAATGGCACTGCACAATCTCTACAGGCCTTGGGATGAGTATCCACAGGTGGAAATAGAGAAAATTTTGCATAGCATTGTTCATAATGTATTTGAACAAGAGAGATTAAACATTAATGCACAGTGTTTTCTACATGTGGATGACCAATATTATGATGCATTGTGTATGCTTTATTAAAAAGATAAGTCTTTAAACTAGTTTTGAATTGAGAGAGTGTGTCTGAGGCTTGGACATTATCAGGAAAGCTATTCCAGAGTTTAGGAGCCATAAATAAGAAGGCTCGACCTCCTTTAGTACACTTTGCTATTCTGGGTACTACCAGAAGCCCTGAGTTTTTATATTTTAAAGAGCGGGTTGGATTATAGCAAAACAGAAGGTTGGTTAGATAAACATAAACTATATTTTTTAAGCTTTATAGGTAAGAAGAAATATTGAATAATAAATACGGAACTTAACAGGCAGCCAGTGTGAGGAGGATAAAATTGGTGTGATATAATCATATTTTTTCCTGACCTGGTATGAGTTCTGGCAGCTGCATTTTGTACTAACTTAAGTTTATTAATAGAGAATGCAGGGCAACCAGTGAACAGAGCATTACAGTAATCCAGCATAGAAGTCATAAAAGCATGGACTAGCTTTTCTGCATTTGAGATTGATAGCATACTTTGTAACTCATTTTATATGATATTTCTCAGATGAAAGAAGGCTATTTGTGACATGGGAGATATGATTTTTAAAAGTTAAGTTGCTGTCTAATATAACACCTAGATATTTGACAGCAGAGCTAAAAGTAACATTGTATCCCTCTAATTGCAAGTTGAGTTGTGAGATCTGCTGTGTATATATATATATATTATAATGATGTATTATCATTTTCTGTTCATAAATGCTCTTAAAGATGCTGTATGTAAGTTTTTGACTTTTCTAAAGCATAAAAATACCATAATATGTGTGGAGATATTTGAGAAACATCTTAAGTGAACATACTTGTTTAACTGAAAAACAATGCTGAAGTCAGATATTCTGCTTTGAAAATTTTTTTTTTTTTCGTGCCGGAACGCTGGCTTTGTTTAGATAAAATTTAACCTGCACAATGCCAGTTTAGCCAATTATAATTCAGCATCCCAGGTTGCCTTGTTGGAAAACATTTCATTCATTCATTTATTCAGAAAGGCTCTCAAAGCATGCATCCGTGACCGAAATGGACAGTACCAGACGTCGAAATGAGACAGATTAAGTTCCACATGATGTTATTAATTAGCAAATGATATAAATATTACAAACGTAAACATTAGGTGAGCAGGTTACATTATAACCGCGTGTCCTAACAACACACTTTGTGACGAGATACGCAGTGATGAGCAATTTGGCTGTTTGCACCAGACGAAACACGACAGAAATTTAAAAACAGCCTTTCAGAAGCACAAAATATGCACTCACTCACAAAACGGTAATGTTTATAATCTGTTTAATACATGTTAACCCTAAGCGCAATACCTAAGCATGTTAAGTGCAATACCTAGTTCAACCACTGGGTGTCAAACTTACATACTGCACCTTTAATTATATTTATCTTAAAATTGGAACTGTAAAAAGCCATTAACCGATTTATTTATTTATTATTATTATAATGCACATAGTTAATTTTCTTAATAAGGAAATGTATATACTACATTTTTTAGGTAAAGTCAACTAATCACTTCAACTTCACTTTTTTGTTTTAAAAGTCACCTTTAAACTGTTGGAGTTTTACCACTTTTTAATACATTTAGCTGATATTTAGGTCTGGCATTAAACTCTAAACAATTTAATGACAAAACGTCAAGATGACAAATATGTTTATGTTGCTTTAAGGTATTTTAACAAGTTAATCAGGTATAAAATCAAACATTTAACTTAATATTTTTTTAGTTTAGTTTGATTAATGTAAGTTGAAATTAATAGAAAAGTCCATCTGAGGCAACTAAAAAATGTAAGGCAGCAAGCTTTTTTTTAAGTGTAGTACTTTTAGCTTAGCTTAGCATAGATAATTGAATCAGATTAGACCATTAGCATCTCTCTCAATAAAATAAAAAAGGAGTTTAGATAATATCCCTTTTTATAGTTTGACTCCTCTGTGGTTACACCGAGTATAAAGATAAAGGCTAAATGAAAAGTTACTGTCATTTTGGCACAATGGTCAAGGAACTTTGCTGCCATACCATGGCTGCTGCAGGGGCAATGAAATTATGCATTGCTGTTACCTAGTTACCTAGCTGGGGACTTATTTTAGAGGTGTAAAATTTGCCTATTTCCAAATAAAAAGTGGAGCGTTTCTTTAAATGAAACAGGTTTACTCACTTTGTTTTTAAGTGCAGTCTTATTTATTTATTTATTTTTTTTACATTGAAGACACATTATCAGTAGCTTATAGTTAATATTTAAGATTTTTTAGGTAAAGTCAACTAATCACTTCAACCACTTTTTTTCAAGTCACCTTTAAACAATAACACTTTTTAATACATTCAGCTGATATTTGGGTCTGGTGGTAGCACTTTTAGCTTAGCTTACCATAAACAACTGAATTGGATTAGACCATTAGCATTTCACTTAAAAAAAAAGAGCTTAGATGATGTTTCTATTTATAGTTTGACATTTTTGTACATTGTGTTTCATTGTGTATGAACGCCAACGCAAAATGAAAAGTTACTCTCATTCTGGCTCAATAACCAAGGGACTTTATCGCTGTACCATGGCTGCAGCAGGGGCAATGATATTTTGCGGTGCTGTTACCTAGTTATCTAGCTGGGGCCTTTTTTCATGGCTCTAGAGGAATTGTAAAATGAGCCACTTTTAGCTTAGCTTAGCATAGGCAATTTAATTGAATTAGACCATTAGCATCTCACTTAAAACAAATAAAAAAAAAATAGTTAAATGATGTTCCTATTTATAGTTTGACCCTTGTCTAGTTATTGAGCATGAAGATCAAGAACAAATGATAAGTTACTATCATTTTGATGCAAAAGTTTGTTTTAACAGTTGAGTTCCGTGCTGAAAAATCCAACTTAAACCAGACTAAGCTGGTTGGCTGGTTTTAGCTGGTCGACCAGTCTGGTTTTAGAGGGTTTTTGGCCATTTCCAGGCTGGTTTCCAGCCATTTACAGCCTGGTCTTAGCTGGTCAGGCTGGAAAATGACCAGCTTAAATCAGCTGAAACCAGCTATACCAGGGAGGTTTAAGCTAGATTTTTCAGCAGGGTTTTATCACTTTTTAAAACATTTAGCTCATATTTGGGTCTGGTAATAGCACTTTAAGCTTAGCTTAGCATAGACAATTGAATCAGATTAGACCATTAGCATCTCACTTAAAAACAAATAAAAAAGAGTTTAAATAATGTTCCTATTTATAGTTTGACTTTTCTGTACATTGTGTTAGCTTGGGCTTTTTTTCAGGGAAGCTGTAAAATGAGCCTATTTAAGAAAAAAAAAACAGAGTGTTCCTGTAAAAGCAACAGGTTTACTGCCTTTTTTAAGTACAGTGAACTAATTTTATTTAACATCTTATAGTTAACATTTAACTCAACTTTTAATGGCAATTCCAAACTGAAAACAACATGTTGAAGTAGTCACTTTAATTATTATTATTTTTTAATAGTATGTGCTCATCTTGAATTAGTGTCAAAGAATAGGACGTTGACGGCATCATGGATCAATATCTGGACATCTTTCGTGAAATGTCTCCTTATCAGTTGATGAATGGACTTCTTTTCCATGACATTTTTCTCAGGCACCACTGGGACAGCCACAGCAGGACCCAGTGCTAGGCAGCAGCCATTTTTGCTTACTTGTACGATGTTTATGTACCTGGCTGATTCCTTAATGTCATGATCTTTAACTGGTAATGATTTTCAATAAGAAAAGATGGTGTGACATTTTCATCGCAGCCTGGCTCATCCAACACTTTGAGAGAAAGGTTATAAGTATTGGCATGTTGCTTCGTCAACATATTTATACTGTCATCATTATATTTTTCCTTGACCAATTTGTACTGTGAGCAATGTGCATTAATATAGTAGATTAAAAAGATGCTGCCTTATTATTATAACACCGTTTTAATGGTGTAACATCACATGCTGGTTTAGAAGGAACTGTAAGAGCTAAAACTACACCAGACACTTTACAGCTACCTTACTGGTACCAGGTTGGACCCCATATTGCCTGTAGAATTACTTTAATTAAGGCTCTGGAAAAGTTCCTTAAATGTTGCTGTTTTGTTGGCTGAACATTCATGATTTGAATTTCCTGTTATCCACATCCAAAAGGTGCTCTACTGGTTTGATATGAAAAGTATTAGAGTATAGTGAACCCAGTCTGAGTAAAGTAAACCCAAGAATACTGTACTAACACCCAGGCTTTACACAGGGCTTTTGCATCAAGACATGACGAAGTGCATGTCTGAAGTTAAAGCAGTGCCGATGGATCCACATTTCAGTTCAGCAACGCTTGATGTCACTCATTCAAAGTGAATGGGAAGCGTTGACGCTGACGCCCTAAATGAATGCCCCAAATTGTGACAAAAAATAGTACCGCCCTTTGGAAGTAATAGTAGACAGTAGATATTTGTGTGTTTCCATTCTGGAAGGCAGGTTAAGTATAGTTTACCTTTAAACTAAACAAACACACACACACACACACACACACACCTTTTTTAATAGTTGTAATTCTGTAGAATTGACAAACTTTTACTTGACATTGTATTTGGTAAGTCTATCCAAATGATTGCCTTTTTTTTCCTAATCTTAGTTGACACAAATGGTGTTCTGATGCTGTAGCTCGTCTGTTTCAAGGTTGGGCATTTTGTCAGCTGGAAAAAAATTACTTATATTGGCTGGTTTTAAAACTGGCTACGTTTACATAGACATATTTTGTCTTCATCGGAATTAAATCATGCTGATAGATTAATGAGAACATAGCGTTTACATAAGCAATACAGTACAAGTGGCCTGTGTTGTAAAGAAGTCACTAAAACAAAGTGCCTGCAAATCACATTCGTATAACAGCCGGGTCTCAATAAATATTATTTTTAACACTCATATACATATGCGTATCACTTACAGTTATAGTTTCCATCTTTTAGGTTGTTCATCTTGACTCAAGTACAGCAATTCAATATACACTCAATGGCCACTTTATTAGGTACACCTTACTAGTACTGGGTTGGACCCTCTTTTGCCTTCAAAACTGGCTTAATCCTTTGTGGCATAGATTAAACAAGGTACTGGAAATATTGCTCAGAGATATTGGTCCTTATTTACATGAAAGCATAACGCATTTGCTGCAGATTTGTCGACTGCACATCCATGATGTAAATCTACCGTTCCACAACATCCCAAAGGTGCTTTACTGGATTGAGATCTGGTGACTGTGGAGGCCATTTGAGTACAGTGAACTCATTGTCATGATTACGAAACCACTCTGAGATGATTCACGTTTTATGACATGGCGCTTTACTGTGGTCATAAAAAGATGGACATGGTCAGCAACATTACTCAGGTAGGCTGTGGTGTTGATATGATGCTCAATTGGTACTAATGGATCCAAAGTGTGCCAAGAAAACATTCCCCACACCATTACACCACCACCAGCAGCCTGAACCGTTGATACAAGGCAGGATGGATCCATGCTTTCATGTTGACGGCAAATTCTGACCCTACCCTCCAAATGTTGCAGCACGAATCGAGACTCATCAGACCAGGCTATGTTTTTCCAGTCTTCTATTGTCCAATTTTGGTGAGGCTGTGCAAATTGTAGCCTCGGTTTCCTGTTCTTAGCTGACAGGAGTGGTACTTAGTGTGGTCTTCTGCTGCTGTAGCCCATCCGCCTCAAGGTTTGACGTGTTGTGTGTTCAGAGATGCTCTTCTGCAGACCTCAGAAGAGGTTATTTGACTTACTGTTGCCTTTCTATCAGCTTAAACCAGTCTGACCATTCTCCTCTGACCTCTGGCATCAACAAAGCATTTGCACCAACAGAACTGACACTCACTGGATATTTTCTCTTTTTCGGACCATTCTCTGTAAACCCTAGAGATGGTTGTGCATGAAAATCCCTGTAGATCAGCAGTTTCTGAAATACCAGACCATCCCGTCTGGCACCCACAACCATGGCACATTCAAAGTCTTGAATATGGCAAAGTCTTGACTTAAATCCCCTTTCTTTCCCATTCTAATGCTCAGTTTGAACTGCAGCAGGTAGTTTTGACCATGTCTACATGCCTAAATGCATTGCTGCCCTGTGGCTGGCTGATTAGAAATTTGCGTTAACAAGCAGTTGGACAGGTGTACCTAATAAACTGTATATGAGTGTATCTCATTCATAGATGCATCGTTAGTCCAGATAGCAACAGCTAGACCTTTGATGAACTTTAAGAAAAGAAAGCACTGATTACCAGTTTTAAAAAAACAGAATCGATTTCAAGGTTTTGCAGTTGGTGTATAGAGCTTTGCATAGACTTGCACCTCAATATATTGCTGACCTCTTTATACCTTATGCTGTCTCAAGATTTCTCCACTCTTGTAACCAACTGCTTCTTTTCTGTTCCCTGGTCCCGATTAAAGAGGTTTGAGGGTGACTGAGCTTTTGCTGTTGCGGCCCCTGAAACAATGAAATGCACTTCCAGTAATTGTGAGATCCTCTCCCATGCTAGACTTTTTATATCTAGATTGAAGTCTAATATATTCTCTTTAGACTCAGATGTGTAAAAAGAACTCACCGAAGTTACTCAAGTGAAACTTCAAATCCTGGATGAAAATGTTACTCAATTGAGAGTAGAAGTTTCTGGCCACATACACAAATAAAAGTAAAAAAAGTACCTAATCACAATTGTGCTTGAGTATAAAATAAGTAAATGTAACAGCATGGATGAAAACTGGACGTTTGCATTTAAGCTTTAAATCTCTCACGGCACAAAGTGGATAAAACACATGCTGTACAACGTTTTATCCTGCTTTAGAGTTGTTTGTATTTAATTGTATTGAATAAATTTGGATTCGGATGTACCTTGATGCCTTCCTGCCCTGGAATGCTGACTCTGAAGGAAGCAATTTAAAGCTTTCGGATGCAGCCATAGTTTCCCTCAGGTACAGGTCAATGAACTGAGCATTCTGGTATTTGATGGAACATGACGTCACTTCCAGAAGGATTTTCAAAATCCATAATCGAGTCATTTTTGACTAAATTATATTGTATGGATTAAAAAGTATGTTTTTAATGCAAGTAAAAGTACAGTTAACCCCAAAATATTTTGTGGGGTTAACATAAAAAATGAATATGTGGATGTTTGAAACAACTTGAATGTGAGTAAAAAGTGAGAAAATGCTCAGTTTTGGGTAGGGGTGTCAAAATTAATAGTTTTTTCGGTGCACTGCGATGCAGACGCGGACAATTCGGTAATTTACAACGTTCTAACTGCTTAAAAACGCAGAAACTGTGCACAATTTCACAGCGTGTGTGTTTGCTGGACAGACTTTCTCTGACACTTACAGCAGAAGTAAACTGCTGTAAACTCTTTCTCTCTCTCTTACTCTCTCTCTCTCTCTCTCTCTCTCTCTCTCTCTCTCCCTCTCCCTGTGGCACAGTGTCACTCATCTTTGAGGAGCGCAGCACGCAAGAGCCAATCGCAGCCCTTTCTGTTGAGCATGTGACCAGTCATAGGAGCGTAAGAGAACTTGGTAGACAAGGATCAGAAAGCAAGCGGGATATTCATATTTATTTATATTATTTGCTATAAATGTTCGTGTTGTTTAAAGGTACAGTTTATATATCTGACAGTATGTCTTAAGGGACAAAATTGTATTACAAATAGTATAGAAATATAAATACATTTATACATTTTAATACAAAAATTGCTATGCTGTGAAGAAAATCTAAAACTGTGTATGGAAGAATCGTCGATGCACTGTGATGCACCGAGATATCGAATTGAACCAAATCGATGGGATGATTATCATAACCGAACCGAATCGTGAGACCAGTGTAGGTTCACAGCTCTAGTTTTGGGTGAACTATCCCTTTAAGTAAAATTATTCATTTTTAATTATAGTTAAGTAAAGTACAAATGCCCCAAAATATTACATAAAGGGGACCTATTATGCAAAAATAATTTCATAAGAGGTTTAAACAGCTGTATATAGAGGTTTGAACAGCTGTATATATATATATATAT
>CAIGQZ010001206.1:8432008-8450501 GCA_903798205.1 Danio tinwini
GGCAGATTTAAAGAGGTATAAAACATTATTTGTGAGGTATTTTTAGCTGAAACTTCACATGCAATGCTCTATTTTAATGATCTAGGTGCAAAGTCTAAAGCGCATGCAGCAAAAGCATTAAGGGCATGTCCGAATACACTTTTGCTATTTTAGAGACAAAAAATATGCTCTGGTCTAACAGGCTTGTGCTTATTCTCTTAATGAGTTATGGGTGTGTTTTGAGAATAAACCAATCAGAGTCTTGTCTGCTATTCCCTTTAAGAATTAGTTGCGTCATGCCATGGCACATTTGCTATTTACATGGCGGACTTTGTAAGTGGAAAAACTGAGCACTTCACTAGCGAGAAAACAGTTAAACAGAGCAGCTGCAGCATGAGGATAAAGAACGAGTGTCCTCCAATCGGCTTTTACTTTCACTTTCTCTCTTTTCGTACACTCCACTGAAGACATTCATTAGCCTACATAATTAATTTCATTTAAGCACAAAGATTTGTTTCAAAACTATTTCTAAATTCTGTTCTAATTTCCAGCAAATGGATAAATGAACAATAATAACAAAGTGTGGTCAAAAAACTGAGTTATATCCAAACACACGTCCTATGCCCCATATGGTTCAAAACATGACAGTTGGATAAATCTAAGCTTGTTTTTAATAAAATATAAATATGCATATAATAAAGAATACTTCTAATAATAATAACAATATACAAAAGCAAGTCATCGTGAACAAACTGAAATAAAAAACCCCAAGATGAAGGCATGGAGGCAGTGGTTTTTACATTTATTTAAAAAATAATCATTTTTGTAATATTTTAATCCTTTAATTATTTTTATGTTGTAAATATATTTGTGTATTGCTATACATCCTGTGTTTTAAGCAACATGTAAGCAAGCCGTACAACTAACGTGCTCTGTGCTGGACTTTTGACCTGCTTTCAGCTGGTCTATTGCACAGTCTATTTTAGTTCCTCAAAATAGCAACGCACCAACAGCAGTTAAGGCTGTCAATAGCCTTAATACACCTCTTTTCTAGACCGGAACATTCATGAGTCCACAACATGTTGCAAATGAATTTGCTATTTAAACAATGGTAACATAATTACTGTTGCGCTGGTTTGAAAATAGCAACATGTCGGCGCAAACACATCTTGTGCCTTATTGTGCCGGGTGTATAGGGCCCACACACTCAAGGGACATTAGAGATTAATTTTACATATTGTAAAAATGGGCAATATAGGTCCCCTTTAAGTACAATAATCAAGTAAAAATTACTCAAGTACTTTAAACCTCTAGTGTGGGCTGAGAATAATGAAGTATGCTGTTGTTTATGGTCTATTTTGTCATTTTATTCCCATCATATTCATACAATTTATTACTGAGAACTGGGAAAACTGAGAAATGGGAAAAATGACTTGGCTTAAACATTTCTTGTTGTCCAGCCAAAGCAATATAAGTAGGAAACACCAAAACTGACTAAAGATCCACATGATAAAGGAGGTCCTGAATGTCCTGAAGATATTCATAACTTATTTTTGGCCAAAAACAAAGTTACTGCTTTTTGTGGTTGAGGAAATATGGAAAAATATATATAAATAGTATATGGAAATAAAACTGGTACAGTACCTGATGAACCATTTGGCACAATAGCAGAAACGTAGGTATTAATACATAAATATTAAATGAATAATTTTTCTGAAATGCATCATATATATGCTAGATTTTCACAGGCCACAATGTTAGTTTTTAGTTTCCCAGGGAGTGTGACGCACTGATACAAAGAACCAAATGGTTATTGCTGTGTATTATTTATCATCAAAATGCTAACCAATAAGAGAATTACTAATCATTTTATAAATGGATCTTAGATTAAAGTGATTGAGTTGATTTAAATATTTGATCTCTTAACATGGACACAGAGTCTCTTGCTGTTTGCAATGTCTTCTACCATTGCTTATTTTCTTAGTTTTAAAGAGCAGGCTTGTTATGTTTTTGTTGCTGGTCCTAATTAGGACACAATGACTGCATGATGCTTTGTGCCATGCTGATTATATTTATCAAACAATAAAAATGGCCAATTCTAATGGCCAAAACAAGCCATCTGTAGCTGAGAGGAGGGCCAATGGGATGTGGAAAGAGAATTTTACAACAACATGATTGCCATTGTTGACACTTCATTCTACAAAAAAAAAAAATAATGGTTTTATGCATCATACATCAATTATGCTCTAACTCAGTATTTTACAGTTTTGGTTTGCAGTCTGATCAAGTTTACTTGTCCTCTCGATTGGATTAGAAAAGGTCTACTCTATATCATCCCTTCCAACTCAATCAAAAAAATGTATTCAGATCAAGCTCAGTCTAATGTGTTTGCATGTAGGCCTTTCAGTCTGGCTGAGCAGTCAGTACAATTAGTAACTTATTATTGCAAGTAAATACAGCCAATGATATTTTCCCCCTGTGTTATTATTACAGCTGTGGTGTGGACTGTCTTGTTCTCATAGAATTTGAATGAATATTATACTTATATATGTTATACTTATATTTGACTGAGTGGGTTCTAAGTCCAGTCATACAGTATGTCAAATGTTTTAAGTTTATATACAGGGCATTGTGTTCAATTTAATAGTAATTTTAGCCATTTTAGTGTAGTTTATTGGGGGTCATTTGTTTTAAATTAAATAATAATAATAATAATAATAATAATAATAATAATAAGTTAATACATTTTAAGGTCACACTTTATTTTGATGGTCCATTTGTTAAATTTAAGTTATATTGCATCTAAAAGCCAACTAATTCTCACTAGACTATAAGAAGACTCTTAGGTTGGGGTTGGAGTTGGGGTTAGTGTAAGTTGACATGTACTTGCAAAGTTTCTTATAGTCAGTTAAATGTCTGTTGAAGGAGCAGTATCAACAGATATTAAGCAGACAGTCTACTAATACTCAAATGGACCTTCAAAATAAAGTGTTACCATTTTTAATAATACTTTGTATTCCAATTTTAACTATCCAAAAACACTGATGCTCCATTCTCTTACATAAAAAAATTATAATTTAAAGACAAAGGTGTTTTGTCTAAATATTACACACATTATTTAAACTGTGTAAATCAGGGCCATCTGTGTAACCCATTAAAAAGCCTATATACAGAGTTATTTTTAGGTTATAGCCCAGTCTTAATCAAAACTTGATCTGGAACCTAATTTTGTCCCATTCTTGTTCCATTCATGTCCCTGCAAACAAGTCTTAAGGTGGGCAACAGTACAGGGGTGCATTTTGAAGCACACATTTCCTATTGGAGACAGATTGGGACTGCAGGCAGACCAGTCAAGTACCTGTATACTCATCCTCCGCAGCCAGGACTTTGTAATGTGTGCAGAAATGTGGTTTTGTATTGTCTAGTTAAAATATGCATAGGCATCCCTGGAAAAGAAGGCAGCATATTGTCTAAAATCTCTTTGTACTTTTCAGCATTAATGGTGCCATCACAAAAGTGCAAGTTACATTTGCCAAGGGCACTGACACAACCCCATATTTGTTGGCAAACTGGAGATCCTCGGCCCATCTTTGCTCTTAAAGAACTAGACCTTTCTTGAAGCCTACAAAACCATAATTAAAATCACCTGTTTCATCATTATTTAACCAATTTACCTGATTACCAGCCCCAAATTGCTCGTCCCAACTTTTTTTTTTTTTTTTTTTTGGAATGCATTGCAGGTCTAAAAGATAGGAAAGGATGTATATTTACAAATAAAATGAAGCTGACCAGACTTATACTTTCTTTTTTTATTTACATTTTCCATACTGTCCCAGCTTTTTCTCAATTTGGGTTTGTAGTTTATGGTGGAATCTTTACAACTTTTTCATTGCACATAATGTACGATGAAAAAGTCTAACACATTAATAGAAAAACATTTAAAAAAATAAAACATTTCTATGTTAAGCTGCTTTGATACAATTTAAATTGTAAACGCACTGTAGAAATAAAGATGAATTGAATTGAATAGAAAAAGTAGTAGTGTTATTCCTGCCAAATTGTATGTTTTCCACTGTCATTTATTTATTTATTTTCACAAAATTTGACTATATATGTCGCACACCTAGTTTTAGGCCACCCAGACTCTCTTTTGGCTACGCTAGAGGTGTAGATATTTATTTAACCCATTTAAGCCCATCAGAAACTATAGTTGTCATTTTCCGTTTATAAGTAATTGTCGACATGTTATCCATGTTTAATTTGTGAATTACGTGCAAGCAAACAACCAAATAAAAGATTTCAAGAAAGAAAAAAAAGGAATTTATTTACTTCCTGTCACATGAGACTCAGCTTCCTACCCCTAATTTCAGGATGCAAAATGGAGGCAAACCCTTCCAAATAAAGGCAATTTTTATGATACTAAACATTATTTTTTGCTCACAAATGTATATCAACATAATCATGAAGGTCTATAGATTCATCCAAATAAAACAAATCTTTCAAGAGATCTATAATTTTTTGTATACTTTGTCAAATGTTCAAGCGGTAGGCAAATACCTTGTAAGTACATAAATCATGGGGATAATTAGGGCATAATGTGTTAATAAGTTAATAAATTAAGGTTATTGGTCTTGTTTAATGATTCTTGCGTTCAAAATACCCCATCTAAACATAACTTAATCATTTAACTGATACCTTTACTTTAAAGTAGACTTTTTTAAACACAATTTGATACACAGCAAAATCCTCAGAGTAAAATTAACATCTCCAACTGGTACCACTCCTACAAAGAGTTAAAATAACACTGGAGCAGAGTTAAATTGCTGATTAAACAGAGAATAATGAACTCCTCCTGTTAAAAAGCAGAATCATTTCAGAAAAACACAAAACTACAACCAAATTCAGTCACAACCTTAAGGCTCGTACACACCGAGACGCTTTTTGTTTGCGTTTATCGTCAGCGTTTTCCAAGACGTTTTTCCGGATTCAAACCCAAGCAATTTTCACAGGCGTCGAGCAGAAGAGTATGCAAAATCACTCCTTGATGTTAGATGGCGCTACACAACTTTAAGCTCCTGACACCCGCTTGTAACACAGAGAAAGAAGACAAAGTTGACACGCATGTTGTTATGGATGGTTCTAGCAGCGGCGCCAGTTCTAGCGATGAATAAATGATTATTGTTCACAAATGCAATAAGCAGCTCCACGTTCATCACGCCTCTGGGCATCTTCTTCAATGTGCGCTCGCATTGACAGTGTTGCGCTTGAGCGCCAGCAAGTGCTGTTTACTGTAACTTCAGCAGCTCCGTGCACGTGAACAAAAGTGCCAATCTGATTGGTGGAGAAGGTTTGACGCGCCGCGTCAAAACAAAAAAAAAACGAGCATGAGGCGTTTTTTTTAAATTACGCTTTTGCGCCTGCCATTTTGCATGTTGGTGTGCACGATAACATTGATGCCCTTTATTTAGTCACGAGGCGTTAAACGTAGACAGAAAACGTGAGCAAAAAACGTCTTGGTGTGCACGGGCCTTTAGGCCTTGCTGTCCCCACAAACATGGGTTTTATCTAAAATGCAGCTTTCTTTCTACACAAAATCACAATATCAGGTCACTGAAACCCACATTTCTGAAACTCTGTGTATGTGTGGACATGGCCTTAAAAACTCAACTGAAAACTCAATAAATCTCTCAAAATCTCAGCTCATCAGAATCATTAAACAACTTCACAAACAGAATCAGCAGCTTTACACCTGTTTCACACCGCAAGCGAAAGCAGGGCGTGAGCAGCATGTGCACAGCGTGTATGGAGAGCAGAAGCAGCACGCAGGCATTTACCTTTTTCACCAGCTCCGTCTGCAGAGCGCAGTTCTTCATCTGCTGCTGCAATGCATCAATGCATGCTCTTCTTTTACTTATTTTCGTGTTTTCAGGTTCACAGAGTAAACAGCTCCCGAGTGGAATAACTTGAGTGAACATAAAACAATGCAGAATAAAACTTCTTCCTCTGCTTCAACTGCACAGCACACAGCGAGCTCGCATCATCCAGCATGCGTGTCAAACTGCAATGTAAAAAATGTATTACTTTCTGGCCATCAGATATTAGGCATGGACATGTATATTGCGATCGTGATTTCCTAAAGTATTACAGCGCTTTGTAAACGTTTATAATTGACATTTGATGAGTGTCCTCATTTAGTTTAATAGAGTGCTTGGACCCGGAAGCTCCTTCGCGTGACATCACACTTAACAAGTGGATAGTCTTAAAGTGGCCACTTTTATTTCCCCTCTCCTGCAACACTAGTGTGCAGCTTAAGCAAAACTGATACTAAAATTGTTTTACATTTGGTTTGCTAAATAAATATTTGTTGCAGTTTTTTAAGTTTAAGTTCATTTGATTGATTATATATAAATCAGTTGATATTATTGACGCATTTATTGAGTAAAAATGCTTTTTACTGTCATTCAATGTGTTTTGGTCATTATCAATGCACTGTCACAATAATTGAGCGTGAACATCGCAACAAAAATAGACTCAGCGCCCAAACTATCGCGGCACTGCTGCTTCAGTGACGCTCGCGCCTCGCGCTGACGCGTCGCTTCTGCATGCGGTATGAAAGCTCTAATCTGTTAACATGGACGCCGGAAAAACACGCGCTGCTCATGCTCTGCTCGCGCGCTGCTGACGCTTGCGGTGTGAAACAGGCATTACTTATTACTAGCTAATTCTGTCAGATGTCTATAAAAGTCTAGTGAAATTGACTCAAAATGTTTTTGTTAGATGACTTTTTCATTTATCTTTTTGACACACAGTAGTCTGTTGGGGGAAACTAGTGTGTTTATTTACTTTAAAACAAATGGATTAGTTTCATCATTCATTCATTCATTTTCTTTTCAGCCTAGTCCCTTTATAATCTGGGGTCGCCACAGCAGAATGAACAAACAACTTATCCAGCACATGTTTTTTACGCAGCGGATGCCCTTCCCATCTCTGGGAAACATCCATACACACTCATTCACACTCATACACTACGGACAATTTAGCCTACCTAATTCCCCTATAGCGCATGTGTTTGGACAGTGATAGGGGAAACCGGAGCGCCCAGAGGAAACCCACACGAACGCAGGGAGAACATGCAAACTCCACACAGAAACGCCAACTGACCCAGCCGAGGCTCGAACCAGCGACCTTCTTGCTGTGAGGCAACAGCACTACCTACTGCACCACCCTGGGTCAACCTGGATTATTCCAAAATTATATTCATAAAATTATATGACAGATCATTTTCGGGGGGTTCAGATCAAATGGTTTTCTAATTTTATGAATATGAATTGATCTTTTGAAATCAGTAGTTTTGAGTTAGAATGTAAAATGTTCTCCTTCTATGCAAATTTTACATGGAAGAGTTCTTGCAACATATTTGCCCACCGGCAACTATAGTACATTTTTTTTTTTTTAAGAAAAAATCAAAAACCTGGAAAAAATAAATGCAAAACTTGTTCATATAGGACACTATTAACAATACTACATGCATGAAACCATTTTAAAAATTTGGGCACAAATGGGTTAACAAGTCAGTTTCTCTTTCATTTTGAAGATATTAAGTCATTGTTTTGTGCAAAGTTATATTCACTTAACACTACTTCATTACTAAATGAATGTGGTTTGGATCCAGTGCATCGTTATTTAGAAATCTGACACTCTTAAAACATCAAACTGGTTTACAATTACATTTGGGCAGCACACTACATTTTTCTTCTTCTTGCAGATTGAACAGTGAGTTAATCAAAAGTCAGCCTAATGAAGACATACAGCCCTTGTTACTCAACAGCTTTTATAAATGACTCTATTTTTCAGTTTATATATGATATTCTGGCATTTAGCACACTAAATACTTTAACAGCACAGATTATGACGGATTTCATTTAAAACGTTGCTCAAAATAAATAGAGGCACAATTCAGTACTTCATCCAATTTACACAAGACCTCAAGGATAATATATTGTTCCTGCAA
Source organism: Danio tinwini (assembly GCA_903798205.1). NCBI lineage: Eukaryota > Metazoa > Chordata > Actinopteri > Cypriniformes > Danionidae > Danio > Danio tinwini. The sequence continues at coordinate 8,439,999 of CAIGQZ010001206.1, forward strand.
CTTGGCATTCAATGATACTATTAGCGCTTTCAAAAAAAAAAAAAAAGGTTAAAGCATTTCTGCATTTTTTATTTCAAGGAAGTTAGCTGTCCTTGGGAGTTGGCCGTGTGCGTTCCTAAAATAAGCATTAAAGATTTAATATATCTGCTGGATGTATGTATTAAATCTGGCAGTTTAAATATGGTTCTCCATTAAGACTTCAAAACAGGATTATGAATGACCAATAACCACGAGGAGTAATTTTTCCTCTGAAATATCAGTCATCTTCCTATCAAAGGTTTATGGAGCCCGTGAGGGTTCTGCGATATTATTTTGGAGCGCCGCTCTAGTTCTGTCAAACACAATTAGTTAGAGACGAGTTGGAGTGATTCAATTGAGCTCACTCGAGTTTTGTTACAGTCAAGAGCAATCAAACTCCTTGTTTCTTCATCTCGTGGACGTCTATCCTTTACATAACGTTCCTCATTAATTACTGTCCGCGTCCTCAGACAGTTACTTATCTTTCCGTTACTGTCTCTCTCTCACCTTGGGACTAAACAGGAAAAGGCAGGGCCCGGGGGCCTGAGAGCAGGACTTGGTTAATTAGGCGAGGATTTCCTCTCGAGACAAACTTCTATAAAGGGTAATATTACCGCTCAAGATCACAGAGTTGGGTTTCTATCATTACATCCTGAGTGTCAATGACCAATCTCAGCTCATAAATCAACATCTCCATGCTCAATGAGCGGCAAACCCATATTGGGCAAGCTTCTGCACAAACAGAAGTACTAAAGGCTTTTAATGAAGGAAGTGCATGGACTTGATGTTAATTGATGTCATTTATAGAGCCCTACCATGAGGTGTTTTTTTTTTTTTTTGGTAACGTGATACTTTGAATCACAATTTGATTGTCTTTGGTCACACTTTATTTTAACAAACCATTAAAACTTTTAGCTCAATAAACTACTACATAAGACGTTTAGCTCAAACTATTAATTAGCTGCTTATTAACAGTTGGTAGGCCCATAACCTTATAAGTAGTTGGTAAGATGTTGAGTTCAGGTTTTGGGTAGGGTTATGCCTCATTAGCGACTTTGTAGCTGCCTGTTGCTCTGAGTGGCGACCTGCTGCAAATGCAGGTCTGTGTAGGTCTACAGCAGGCCTCTGAGCAAGCAGAGAGAGGATCACATGAGCTCTACTGGTGCTCCTATTGGCTGTCGCTCAAGAAAGTCGCTCTTCATTTGCACAAAGTTGAAGGATTGTCAACTTTGTTGCGTCAATCGACACGCCCACCTGGTCACGGTAAAGTCTAGATATGATACACGGCCGGCCAGAAGTGCGAAATGCACATTAATATAGCATCATTTTTTATGGCACTGTTTAACAATAATTAATATTTATACAGTACTGGGACGGTTGGGTTTAGGATTAGGGTAGGGTAGACGTTAAAAAATACAATTTATTAAGTAATTTAATAAATAACATAAATAATACCTGGTACAACTACTGTTTTTACATAACTGTGACAGTAATGTAAAAACAATTGAATTCCCTGAATTCAATTTAGTGATGTGCGGATCGATACTAAAATATCGATATCTCCGATACCAGTTTTGTATGTTCTAAAATCAATTATCTTATCAAAATATCAATATTTCAATAATTTGGAGCGAATATGTATTTTATTGGAAATAGAAATACAGTGAAAAGTAATCACAATTACCTTAGTTTCCCTGAATTCAATTTAATTCAATTAAAATTATCATGGGCACGACCATTTCTCCTATGGCCAAAAATCTTGTGCAGAGCTGCAGTTTAGGCGCCGGACGCTGGAGAATGCTGGACCTCAGCGAAGACTCAACTGTCCTTGGAGCGTCACAGGAATCAGTCTCATGCTCTCCACTCCTACATGACCACCACAGCAGCTGCTCAGGATGTGGCCTGGTCCAGGATTGTGAAAACCATGGGATCAATGAGTAGATCATCTCGTGTATAGTCTGAGGGCCTCGGGATGAGTACCTCCAGGTGGAAATAGAGAATAATGCCAATTTAGTCGGAACTACTTGTTCTTCCGCCTGCCAAGTCAAGTGCGTAATATGGAACTATACAATTGCAGCGCACGCTAGCTAGCCACCCAGTCCGCTGTCACATGTTGTTCAGTCAAGCGAAGTTATGTGTGAAGATACTTCACTTCCATGTTCTCAAACGATGCGGTTTGTGACACATGTAACAAAACAGTGAGGTACTGTGGTAATACCACAAACCTAATCAAACATCTGCATATAAATCACAAGACAGAATATGAAAATGTCATGACTAGGAGGTCAGATGAGGAGGTAATGTGTGGTACAGATGCTGTTAGAGCGATACAGACATCGCTTTCAGAGGCCTTCGGTGCAGCACGCAGGCACTATCCAGGTACAGAGGAAGGAAATGCAGCGATGTGGCTGTATTTTGGGGACTTTAGTTATTGGTGACTGATAAAACAACGGAAAAATGTTAAAAACACTTTTAGTGGATCCCGGATTAACATGTCACTAAATGTAGAAGTGTGAATGTTTTTTTAAGATGTTCAGGTGGACGTTTTAAGATATACATGCTCAGATACTGTCAATAAATATGTAAGTTGGCTCCTTTTTTGTTTGATAATTCTTCATCAATAAACAATAAGCAAGAATAACCTGTAATATGGCTCGTATTCTGTATGAAGTGACACTTTTAGGTACACTACATGTTACTTTAATTTCCCAAACATTTTTGGGCAGTATCGGTATCGCATCAGTATCACCGATATTCACCTTCATTTTACTTGGTATCAGATCGAATAGGAAACCAGTGGTATCGCACATCACTAGTGACGGTTGAGTTTAGAGTTGGGGTGGGGGCAGATGTTAACAAAATACAATTAATGGGAAATTTAATAATTAATATAAATAATTTTCGTTAACTTCCGGCCACAACTATATCTGATTTAGCAACAACCCCTGGTCACCAATGGTCACTGTCGCTCTCGTAGACGGAGGTTGCCGGAAGTTGCTCACTCTCTGTTAAAATGAACGCTCGCTAGTCGCTTTGCTGCTGTGAGTCGCTCGTACTGTGAATGAAGCTTTAGGAATGTAGAAAAAAATCTTTATACGTTATACTAATAAACAGTTAATATCTTAAATATGGCCAGGTAATAAAGTGTTACCTTGTCCTTTTATATATAAATAAATAAATGATGGGAATTGCTACATTGTTGTCACATTAACTAATATAAAGGATACTATTTAAAAAAAAAAACCTTAATAAGTAATGTCTTTTTTTCAAATTCTTTTCTATTCACTGAAGAAGAAAAAAATATCTTCTTTTACAGTTTTTGTCTTGTTTTTAGTACAAATACTTTAACATGATTTAGACAAGTAAAAAATATTGTTTTGTTTTCTGGAAAAAAAAGTCAAAATTAAGTGAGTTTTAGAAATAATCTAGCTAGTTAAGCTATATATATATTGACTATAAAAACAAAACAATATCTTTTACTTGGCTAGAAAATGTTTTATGATTGAAGGTTTTTTAGATATTTGGAATAGAAAAACAGTTGTTTATTTTTATAGCCTTATTTCTATATGTATTTACATTTAAATTGTACAATGCACTTATTAAGTATGCATTGTACTGTTGGCGCAATAGCCTAGTGGTTTGTGTGCCGACATATGATGCAGTAGCACGTCAGGGCGTTCATTTCCTGGCTTGAGGAAATTTTTTTTCAATCCTACCCCTCTCTCTCTCTCGCCAACTTCGCTTCCTGTCTCATTACTGTCCTGTCTAAAAAGGCCAAAAAATAAAAAGTATACATTGTACTTATATTGAAATGTTCTGCATGCAATTACATTTGTAATTAATAAAAAATTGTTAATTTTATTTCATTTTCTTCCGCTTACTCGAGGCCAGGTTGCGGGGCAGCAGTCTTCCCTCTCCCCAGACACTACCTCCAGCTCCTCCGGGGGCATCCTGAGGCATTCTCAGGCCAGCTGAGAGGCATAGTCCCTCCAGCGTGTCCTGGGTCTTCCACAAGGCATCATCCCGGCGGGACATGCCTGGAACACCTCCCTAGGTAGGCGTCCAGGAGGCATCCGAAACAGATGCCCGAGCCACCTCAGCGGACTTCTCTCGATGTGGAGGAGCAACTTCGAGCTCCTCCTGAGTGACAGAGCTCCTTACCCTGTCTATAAGGGTGTGCCCTGCCACCCTGTGAAGGAAACTCATTTTGGCTGCTTGTATCCAAGATCTTGTTCTGGCATAGGTGAGAGTAGGAACATAGATTGAGAAGTAAATTGAGAGCTTTGCCTTTCTGCTCAGCTTCTTCTTTACTACAACGGACCGATACATCAACCGCATTACTGCTGCCGCTGCACTAATCCACCGGTCAATTTCATGTTTATCCTTCCCTCACTTGTAAACAAAACACTGGACCAGCTCTTTACCCTCACCAAGGTGCTCAAGGGTTCATGGGAGTATGCCCAACCAGTCCACATGTGTTTTTTATGTGGACTTTGAGAAGGCATTCGACCGTATCTCTTGGGGGATTCTGTGGCGGGTGCTCTGGGAGTATGGGGTCAGAGGTGCTCTGTTAAGGGCTGTCTGGTCGCTGTATGAACAAAGCAGGACATTGGTTTGCGTTGACGGCAATAAGTTAGACTTGTTACCAGTGTATGTTGGATTCTGGAAGGGCTGCCCATTGTCACCTATTCTGTTTATGATATTTATGCACAGAATTTCTATGCGCAGCCTTAGGCCGAAGAGGTTCTGGTTTGGGGACCACAGGATTTCATCTATTCGCAGACAATGTTGTTCTGTTGGCTTTATCGAACATGGACCTTCAGCATGCACTAGGACGTATTGCTGCAGAGTATGACGCGGCTGGGATGAGAATCAAGCACCTCGAAGTCCGAGGCCATGGTGCTCCACCAGAAAAATGTGGCTTGCCATCTCCAGGTTAGAAGAAAGTCCTTACCCTAGGTGGAGGAGTTCAAGTATCTTGGGGTTAATTAAATCATGAAATTGCATAATTACACTGACCCATCACCTTACCCCACCCTTTAAACACACTCACACCTGTCCTTAAAAATCTTTCCCTAACCTTAACCATATCCTACCTCAATAAGCCAATACAATATAAGCACACTGTACCTATTTTTCAATAGGGTAGTAGTTAATGCCTTACAGTAAAGTGGTAACCAATGAGACCACACTTTTACTCTGCACTGCTGCCAACTTTCACCTGCGGGTGACATCACAACTTGATCCATTTAGAAATGTTGTTCAGTTTATGTTTCACAACACTTTATATTTAGTCTTTTCATTAAACATTCCCAAATATGCAACCAGTGTTAGATTCTTTCCAATTTAAGCACACCTCAATGATCAAACGGAGTCACTAAACAGATGTCTGTCCTCTGTGTTTCAGAAAAGTTAAGATATTGATGCTCTACCACAGGGGATTTTCAAGGTGTAGCAGATGGACGCGATTTGTAACCTTAGAGTAAATGACGCCAAAGTACATCACTAATGGTTTCTAAAATTACAGATGCATTCTAATTAAACATCATGCTTAAAGTAACCATACTATTAGAGAACTTACTGAAGTGTTGGCTAGCCAGAAAGCCTGTTAATTATGCCATATCAGCAGCTGAGGATTAAACATGGTCCCGTAGTGTTATCTAAGATTGCAGCATTTGGCAGTGTGCCTTACGGAGCACAAGGTGGTGCAAGTAGGACAGACAGTGCACTGTAAAAATATCCATAAATTAGTTGTATTCTGTGGTTTATGTTTTTATTTTTTTATTATTTATTCTTTTGAATTACATTATGGGATAATCATTCTTCCAACAACTTTTAACATTGAAAAGTTGGAAAAAGTGACTTTTATTATAATTTTTTTAATAGTTTAAAGTGATATATTGTCTTGGGTTGGTGTTGTACGGTACAAAAACCTTCTAATAATCTGCCTACACATTTTTTTCTAGATTTCTCTATATATAGATTATTATGCATTATATTATTTTATAAAACTAAAATGTCAATAGAAGTTACTTTGTTAAACTGCAGAGATCAACATCGCATAATGCAATTCACAACTGTAAATAAATGGAAAACACTTGTGAATCACAAGATGGGCTACTGGCAATAACAGTGTGCTACAATAAACATACTAACATGTTTACTGGTTTTTTCTCTTATTATTCTCTATCCATGTACCCCCAGACTAGTCCTAAAGTCAGCATTTTATCATTTTTTTATCCATCGAGTCAAAATCTAGGTCTAGCTGGAACAATTTTAGCTTAGCTTAGCATAAAACATTGATCAGATTAGATTACTATTAGACTATTATTATATAGGATTACAAGTGTTTAACACTTTACCTTATCAAAGTCAATGTCCACCTAAAGTTGCTGAGACTTTTATTTCAGTATGCTGATGTGCCTCCAAATGAAACAGAATATCTAGGCTAGTCTAGACTACATGAAATGGCAGTGTTGTATTTTTTTTAGGTTATAAAACAAACATTTATAATGTTTTTAGCAAGTGCAGTACAATAAGTTTTGATATTTCAGTGCAAAAATGATAACATGGACAAAGGTTTTGAAAAAAAACAATGTGAGTGAGGTCTGAGATTATTTTCTTGCTTGCTTGTTAGCAATGACGTTCAGACCTTTTTATTTATTCACTCATTCATTCATTTTCTTTTCAGCTTAGTCCCTTTATTAATCAGGGGTAGCCCCAGCAGAACAAACCTTGTCTTAAACCTTGCTCAGGTGCAATTGAAATTGTCTTTAATAAACTATGACAGTAAGTTTTTATTAAAAAGAATGATTAATAAATTCATATGAAACAGTCCCTTAATAGTGACGTTGCATCTTTAGGCTTTGCACTCACACTACAAGTGTACCACGCCAAAGCACAACCAAAACCGCGCTCTGGCACAGAGAACTCACACTTTGAATCGGGAAATGGGGGTCAAATGTGCCTGGGCACGGTTCAGATGTGAAGTACCTGGGCACTAGGTTCCTAGTGTGAGTACACCCAAAGTTTTTTGTATTGTGTTTCAGAATATACAGTGCATCCAGAAAGTATTCATTGTGCTTCACTTTTTCCACATTTTTTTTTTTTGTTACAGTCTTATTCCAAAATTGATTAAATTCATTTATTTCCTCAAAATTCTACACTCAATACCCCATAATAACAATGTAAAAAAAGATTTTTTGAAATTGTTGTAATTTATTAAAAATAAAAACCTGAAAAATCACATGTACATAAGTATGCACAGCCTTTGCTCAAAACTTTGTTGATGCACCTTTGCCAGCAATTACAGCCTTAAGTATTTTTGAATATGATGCCACAAGCTTGGCACACCTGTCTTTGGGAATTTTTGCCATTCTTCTTTGCAGTACCTCTCAAGCTCTATCAGGTTAGATGGAAAGCGATGGCGTACAGCAATTTTCAGGTCTCTCCAGAGATGTTCAATAGGATTTAGGCCTGAGCTCTGGCTGGGTCACTCAAGGACATTCACCGAGTTGTTGTGAAGCCACTCCATTGATCTTTTGGTTGTGTGTTTTGGGTCATTGTCCTGCTGGAAGATGAACCGTCGCCCCAGTCTGAGGTCAAGAGCACATGAAGCAAGTTTTCATTCAGGATGTCTCTATACATTGCTGCATTCATCTTTCCCTCTATCCTGACTGGTCTTCCAGTTCCTGCTGCTGAAAAACATCACCACAGCATGATGCTGCCACAACCAAGCTTCACTGTAATGATGGTATTAACCTGGTGATGAGCGGTGCCTGGTTTTCTTCAAGCGTAACGACTGACATTCCAAAGAGTTCAATTTTAGTCTCATCAGACCAGAGGATTTTGTTTCTTATAGTCTGAGAGTCCTTCAGATGCCTTTTGGCAAATTCAAGGCGAAGAGTGGCTTCCGTCTGGTCACTCTACCATACAGGCCTGATTGGTGGATTGCTGCACAGATGGTTGTCCTTCTGTAACGTTCTCCTCTCTCCACAGAAGAACGCTGGAGCTTAGACAGTGTGACCATTGGGTTATTGATCACCTCTCTGACTAAGGCCCTTCTCCCCCGATCACTCAGCTTAGATGGCCGGCCAGCTCTAGGAAGAGTCCTGGTGGTTCCAAACATCTTCCACTTACGGATGATGGAGGCTACTGTGCTCATTGGAACTTTCAGAACAGCAGAAATTTTTCTGTAACCTTCCCCAGCCGTGTGCCAATCCTGTCTCTGAGGTCTATAGACAATTCCTTTGTCTTCATGCTTGGTTTGTGCTTTGACATGCACTGTCAACACTGGGACCTTATATAACCAGGTGTATGCCTTTTCAAATCATGTCCAATCAACTGCGTTTTACACAGGTGAACTCAAATTAAGCTGCTGAAACATCTCAAGAATGATCAGTGGAAACAGCATGTACCTGAGCTCAATTTACAATAAGGTAAATTACATATACAATAAGGTTCATTAGTTAATGCATTTACTAACATGAACTAATCATGAACAACACTTGTACAGCATTTATTAATCATAATGCTACATTCACTAATGCATTATTAACATCCAAGTTCATGCTTGTTAACATTAGTTAATGCAATTAACTGTGAATTAACATGAACTAACAATGAACAACTGTAGTAAATGTATTGTTCATTGTTTCTTCATGTTAGTAAATGCATTAACTAACATTAACTATTGAACCTTATTGTAAAGTGTGACCAATTCATTTAATCCATTTTGAAATACAATATAGGCTGTAACAACAAAAATATGTGGAAAAAGTGAAGCGCTATAAATACTTTCCGGATCCATTGTAAGTATCTCGTGAAATGTGCTTTAAAATTGCTTCTTTTAAAAAAAAAATGTTAGCATAAATTCAAATAAAACTAGCAGTGACCTTGAAATTTAGAAAATTGTTGGTTGTTTTCTAAATTTGACCATTTATCTTATATTGAGAGTATTGCTGTAAAAAAGAGGAAGAATCTGTGCATGTATATACATGCAGGTGAATGAGTGTTTAAAGTTTTTGGCACTGCCGACTGAAGTCAGCAGGAAATTATGCAAAGCTGAATCTCAACAGTTTGCATACACTGAGCTCAAACTGTGCACACTGGCTTCAGGCCCCCTGAGAGTCAGGCAGCTGGCATTATGACTCAAGAGGAGTAACAAACACACACTCACTCACTCACTCTTCCTTTCTCTGTGTTCTTCACTGTTTGTGAAGAGTTTGAATGCAACAACCTCTCAATTGCTGCGATTCTGCCTTTTCCCTCTAAATTAAGCTGAATGTGTAAAGTGCTGTCTCTGGGCCAATTTGGGAAAAGTCCTAGAAATGTGTCATTTGAATGTCTTACAGTCTGTAGCCAGGTTTCTATACAAACATGAAGAGAATCTTTCAAAGTTAGCACAAAAAAAAAAATAATAATCCCAACTGTAAATTAAAAGCATTTTCATTAAGTTGTTAGAGTGGCCAAATGTAGTATTGGTAGCCTAGCATCCAAGAGTAAACAAGGCAAACATAATGGAGACAGCTAATTAGTCACACAGGTGTGATGTTTGCTTTTCCATCTGATGTTTTGAGTTACATCTCATTAGTTTAACATAGTAGTCCAAAACCACCTTAAGCAAGCATAAAAACATTTTATTTGTTTTGCTAATTAAGGAATTTTAATTCAAAATGTGTTGTTTCTATTATAGCTGGGTGATTTGACCTACAGATGGGGTCATTAAAAATGTGCGTTTTTTTACAGTGGATCGCCACATTTTGTTCTGTGGTCAACCGCAGCATCCTGGCCAAATTTCCTCTCCTTGGAATTGAAATAAATGTTTTGTGCTTCACAGAACATCCACCAGGTGGCGCAACGAACAACAAACTCCACTGTACAGAATACATCATAACCTTGTTTTAATAATAATAATAATTTCTTACATTTATATAGCGCTTTTCTAGACACTCAAAACACTACACATTGGGGGAATCTCCTCATTCAACACCAGTGTGCAGCATCCACTTGGATGATGTGATGGCAGCCATGTTGTGCCAGACCACACACCAGCTGATTGGTGAAGCAAATTTTAATATGGGGTTGTTTAGGAGGCCATAATGGACAGAGGCCAATTTGGTCAGGGTGAAACCCCTATTTTTTTTTTCGAAGGACATTCTGGGATATTTAATGACCACAGAGAGTCAGGACCTCGGTTTAACGTCTCATCCAAAAGACAGCACTCACTGAGCAGTGTAGAGTCCCCTTCACTACACTGGGGCATTAGGACCACAGACCTGCTGGTCTCACTAACACCACTTCCAGCATCAACCAAGCTTTCCCATGTGGTCTCCCATCCAGGTAATGACCAAGCACAGCCCCACTTAGCTTCAGTGGGCAACCATGTGAGAGTTGCAGATAACTAGCTGCCAGCTTTTAAAATATGCAGGTTTATATTTTTACCATTATTTTGAGCATGTATTTATTTTAAGTCAGTTTTACTTA
>CAIGQZ010001206.1:8465541-8489036 GCA_903798205.1 Danio tinwini
CGGTTCATTCCGCTGTGGCGACCCCAGAATAATAAAGGCACTAAGCCAAAAAGAAAATGAATGAATGAATATATTATATATATTTTTTCATTTTTATATACACGATTATTATATGCGGCTTCATGCCAACGCACGCCTCCCACCATGCAGTGCCAATATACAGCCACATCGCACTGCTACTCATGTGATATTGCTCATATGTAGCTTAAATCACCAAACACAACTACTTATTGTTTAAAATGTCTAAATAAGTCCTGGTGCTCACTGTAAATACCCTTGACAAAAGTCATTGTTCACTTCGCTCTCTATAGGAACAACCCACCCAGTCAAAGTTGTGTTTGGTTTGGTCCAGTGAGGAAAGAGGAGGAATGCCTTTCCTGTGATTTTATTATGGTGACCGGTGTGAATGAGAAGCTTGACTTTCTCCTAAAAGAAGCACTACTTTACACCAGTTAATCCAAGCTTTAAGCTTCTGTCATATTTACTTGAAGTAATGCCTTTAATTGCAAATTAGGCTTCTTAAATTTGAAGTTTTTGTCTGCCGTTTTCTGCACAAGAACCAAACGAACAGCAATGCTCATTACAAGTAAGTAAAAATATTAATGTCTGATTTGTTTGTTTGTTTGTTTGTTTGTTTGTTTGTTTGTTTTTTAATACAGAATTTATGTAATTAAGTAATTAATCTAAATATGCTATTGTCTGTAAAGAATGCTGGGTTTCACACAAAAATTGTGTTGTGACAACATGAAAGAATTAAGTTCTCATTAGTAAAACTTATTAGTTTTTACAAAGCTAAGTTGATCGAGCTTAAAGCAATTAAGTTGTCACAAAAAAAACAAAAAAATAAGTAATAATAACAATAATTTGAACAAACAGCAAACTTAATTTTTAAAATATAGAATATTGCTTTTTAGTTTGTGAGAGAATGGTTCATTTTGGCGACTCAATATTCTGAAAACTAATAATTTTGTAGGATGATTGAGTGATTGAGATGTTATCACATCTTAATGACTTCAAAGGGGCCACTTGGTAATTTGTCAGACAACTTAACATATTAGAGAACTTACAATGTAAAAAGGCTGGGTTCCAGGTTGTTCCAGGTTGTGAGAGCGTGGTTCATTTTGCTGATTTAATATTCAGATTTTTTTAGAACAAACACTATTCACTTGTAAATCAGCAGTGGTTAAGATGTTATCACATCTTAATGACTTTAAAGGGACCACTTGGTAATTAAGGCTGCCGAAATTAGTCAGACAAAATAGCATATTAGAGGACTAACACTGTAAAAAGGCTGAGTTCCACAAAATTCCTTTGTTGTCCAAACACAAAAAAATTAAGTTGAATTGAACAAGAATTGAGTTGTATCAGCTAATTTTAAACAAGTAATTTGAACAAGCAGCAAACTTAATCGTTTGAGTACAAGTCATTTTTGAAATGCGACTGCTTTTTAGGTTGTGGGAGCATGGTTCATTTTGGCGATTTGATATTCTAATAAAGTAATAATTTTGTAAAACGAACACTATTCACTTGTGAATTAGCAGTGATTGACATCTTATTGACTTCAAAGGGACCACTTGGTAATTAAGGCTGACAAAATTTATCAGACAATAATAACATATTAGAGGACTTACGCTGTAAAAAGGCTGGGTTTCACAAAATTCCTTCATGTATAATAAACTAATAATTTCATAGAATGAACACTATTCACTTGTAAATCCGCTGTGATTGAGATGTTATCACATCTTAATGACTTCAAAGGGACCACTTGACAGTTAAGGCTGACAAAATTTGTCAGACAACATAACATATTAGAGGACTTATACTGTAATAAGGCTGGGTTCCACTAAATTCCTTCATGTTGTCTAAACACAAATAGATTAAGTTGCATTGAACATAAAACAATTAAGTTGTCACAACAAAGCCTCAAGAATTGTGTTGTTTCAGCTCATTTTAAAAGTATTGTGAACAAACAGCAAACCTTTTTTTTTTTTTTAGTAAAAGTCATATTTGAAATGCAATATCTTTCTAGGTTGTGAGAGCATGGTTCATTTTGGTGACTTAATATTTTGATAAACTAATAATTTTGTAAAATGAACACTATTCACTTGTTAATTTGCAGTGATTGACATCCTAATGACTTCAAAGGGACCACTCGGTAGTTATTCTGACAAAATTAGTCAGACAACATAACATATTAGAGGACTTACACTGTAAAAAGGCTGGGTTCCACTAAATTCCTTCATGTTGACCAAACACAAATTGATTAAGTTGGATTGAACATAAATTAAGTTGTCACAAAGAAAATCCAGAATAAGTAGTTTGAACAAGCAACAGAATTATTTTTTTTGAGTGTACAGTATTGGAAGACTATCTGTTCATAGGTTTTATTTTGGTCACAGTTGTAGTGTATGTGTGGATAGTTCTACTGTAAACGTAAGCATTATGTTTGTCAGCTGGCTATGACTTTGTTTTGCAGTTGCAAATAAAACATTTAACATCAGCTATATTGATTAAAAACTGTTACCCCTCTTTTTTAAATACCCCTCAATTTTTACAGTATTTGCTTTTTTATTATTATTATTATTATGGAGAAAATTGTATATCTTTAAGTTTTGCTAAAATAAATCAATTTATCTTATAAATATTCACACTTTTGATCAATATTATTATCCCCTTTTAATATTTTTTTTTTCCCAAATGGCTATACAGAACAAACCAATGTCCAATGATTTGCCTAATTGTCCTAAACTCCCTAATTAACCTAACTAAGCCTTTAAATGTCACTTCAAGATGAATACTGGTATCTTGCATGATATGTAGTAAAATATTATGTACTGTTTTCAAAGACAAAAATAAATCGATTACTCTAACGTTAGTATTACGTTTAAAATGTGTTAAAAATTAATTGCACAATATTGGATCTAATTCAGCTGCATCTAACAATGGTAATGGACTGTAGATGCAATAATATTGACTGCTGGACGGTGGTATATATAACTACAATATCTCTCAGAAGTTGAAGGGTCTCTCTTTTTGCACTGGCACATCTGATCTATGAAAATATTGTTGTTAGCAACCAGGAGTAACAACAAAATGTCTGAACGATTATCTCAGTGACCTAATTTTTTCAATGCATGCCAGGTTTTTCATCTAATTCAGTCCTGTCACTGATGAAATGGAGCATATTTGTCAGTCAGAAAACAGCTGTGCGAGTTCGTAGTTTTGGAAAATCTGCTAGCACGGCTCAAAAACGTTTGTGCCACATCTGGAAATGATGACAACGGTTAGAATTCCAGTGATCACTTTTATTACTGATGAACAATCCCAAAAGACTATAGGGTGAAGTCAGTCTGTTGTCAGTTCATATGTCATTAGAAAAATGACAGAGTTTCATATCAGTGAAATGTTTGGGTATAGATGCTAAAATCAAGAATTTTAGCATGCAGCATCTATAACTAATAATTAAAATTATTAATGACTGAGAAATACTAATCCACTCTATGAAAGTATGCATATAGTAGGCTGCATAATATATTGTTTCAGCATTGATATTGCAATGTGCGCATCCGCAATAGTCACATCGCAAGAAATGCAATGTTGGGTCTAGGGTTTAGGGGATAGACGATGCCATTGTCCACTGCAAGAAGGTTGCTGGATTGAGTCCCAGCTGGTCCAGTTGGCATTTCAATGTGAAATCTGCATGTTCTCCTCGTATTTACATGGATTTCCTCCAGTTTCCCCAAGGACATATGGCATAAGTGCATTGAATAAACAAAATTGGCCATACTGTATGAGTGTTAATGCAAAACAACTTCAATTTTTAAGTTTATTCCCAGCAAGCACATGACATCAACATGATGTCAGATTGACATTGTACCCCAACATCGTGGGGATCCTGGGCATCCTGTTTGGAAATTAAAATCGGGTTGATGTCAGAACCCAACGTTAATGTCCAACCTAAAATCAACCAAATATCAACGTCTAATGATGCTACAGCTTAATGTTGTGTGGACGTTGCCACTATAATGTCTATCAGATGTTGGATTTTGGTTGTCATACCTGATGAATAAATGTCAGTATTTGATGTCAATATGATGTTGATTTAAGATGTTGGCTTGACGTTGGATTTTTTGTCACTTTTCAACGCAACCTAAAATCAACCAAACATCAACGCCATTTCATGTAGTAACTGGACATTAAAATAACATTGTCCTTAGACGCTGGCTAGACATTGAATTTTGATCACCTGACATCACAACCTAAATCTAACCTAATATTAATTATTAGTGTAATATATTACACTTGAATCATAAAGTCCTTTTAACATCATTCTTAATTGCAACAACTTATCCAAGTAAACTAAACATAGGCCACGTCCATTACACTTGTATTGTCAAGTCCTGTCAACTTTAATCTGATTTAAGACAACTTAACTATTTATGTGAAGTAAACTTACAATGTTAAGGCAGCACAAAAACTTACTTTAAGTGTAAACAACAAATATATGTTTACAGTCTGCATATACTTAAATACTGATGTATATTTAAAGTCACTGCAATTGAAAATGTACAGTATGTGGATCATTAGATCACTAAAGACCTGGATTTGGTTCTGGTCCTCACCTCACATTACGCAATCATTCCGATCATTTACAATCATTTAATCATTTGCCTGCAACAGCAAACAAAATAAATGCTATTTAGTAAATGACACATGGGAAACAATTACAGTAATTCACAAAACAGAAGTCACAGATTTTTAGGGAAAGTTCATATTCTGTCATTTATACTGCTCCTCCACTTGTTCCAAAACTGTCTTGAGTTTCTTTCTTCTGACAACCATTGACTTCTATAGCAGTATTTTTTTTCTTCTATGGGTGCAAATGACAGCTTTTTTTTCCAACAATTTTCACAATATCCTTTTGAATACCCATGAGATCATGTTGGAACAGCAGACTGGAAACACTCATCTTGAACTGAACAGAACTGAATCGTCATTGAACTACAATGTTAATCTTTTTTTTTTTGTCAATTTCACAGTATTTACCTGTAATATGAACGGTATTTTACTGTAGGACAGTTATGCAGCATGTTACTGTATTTTAAAGTTGCATTGTGAAAAGTATTAGTAAATATATACAATACTGTAAATACATACACAGCAAGGTAAATGATGCTGAAAATGAGATACAGTATTTTTACTGTAATTGATTTACAGTAAGTTACTGACAAAGTAAACTTTAATGTGAACTGTATTTTACTGTAGGACAGTTTTGCAGTATCTTACTGTATTTTAAAAGTTGCATTGTAAAAATTACTGTATATTTTACAGTAAAAACATGCAATACTGTAAATACATACACAGCAAGGTAAATGGTGCTAAAAATGGAAATACAGTATTTTTACTGTAATTGGTTTATGGTAAGTTACTGGCGAATTGAACTTTAATGTGAATTATTTTACTGTAGGACAGTTATGCAGTATCTCACTGCATTTTAAAGTTTCATTCTTAAAATTACTGTATATTTTATACAGTACTATAGATACATAAACAGCAAGGTAAAAGGTGGAGAACATGTAATTTTCTTTTTTCTAGTATTTTTTTAATGTAATATATTTTACTGTAATTGATTTACAGTAAAGGGCGTCACAGTGGCGCAGTGGGTAGCATGATCACCTAAAAGTAAGAAGGTCGCTGGTTCGAGCCCCAGCTGGGTCAGTTGGCATTTCTGTGTGGAGTTTGCATGCCCTCCCTGTGTTCGTGTAGGTTTCCTACAGGTGCTCCAGTTTCCCCCACCGTCCAAAGACGTGTAGTATAGGTGAACTGAATAAGCTAAATTGGCCGTAGTGTATATGTGTGAATGCAAGAGTGTATGGGTGTTTCCTGGTGTTGGGTTTCGACTGGAAAGGCATCCGCTGTGTAAAACATATGCTGGATAAGTTGCCGGTTCATTCCACTGTGGTGACTCCTGATTAATAAAGGGACTAAGCCGAAAAGAAAATGAATGAATGAATGATTTACAGTAAGTTCCTGGTGAAGTGAACTTAAATGTGAACTATTTTACTGTAGGACAGTTATGCAATATGTTACTGTATTTTAAAGTTACATTGTAAAAATACTCTGTTTTACAGTAAAGAGAAAATACTGTAAATAAATATACAGCAAGATAAATGGCACTGAACATGTAAATACAGTATTTTTGCTGTAATTGTTTTACAGTAAGTTACTGGTGAACTGCTGCCAGTAAGTTACTGTAGATTCTACAGGAAACTGTTAACAGTGTCACTAACAAAAATCATCATTCTGCTGAATTGAACTTAATGAAATATACTCCATATATTGACAATTCGCACAACCTTTTCTGTTGTCTGTTGTTCTTTTGGCTCTGCAAAGCTGCTTTAACACAATTTATAATGTACAAAAGGCACTTTGACTTGACTTTTGGGGTGTTTTTGAGAGGTCTATAAATGTTACTGTTTGCTGGTTTATTGCAAATGAAAAGTAATCATCTCAAATATAAATCCAAGTTTTATAAAAGAGAAATAGTGACTAAATGTATGTCTGTTGTATCTTAACACACATCTAGGCTTCCCTAGACTTTTCACGCAACCTGCATTTCTTTCTTAAGTTATTCAAAAGCTAAAGGTTGCTTTGCTTGAGCTCCGTCAAGACTCTCAAGGTTAGACCTGTTCAACCTGTCAGCCAAACAAGATGTTCTCCACCCCTCAGGGGTCCCACAGATGCCTTTCTCATGTCAATCGACTCTCTGAGTGCTCCTCTGAAGGTAGCTGTTTATGGCAGTTGCTGAAGCCCCAGGGGTCCTGCTGTAGCACTTTATTAGGTGGCTTCAACCTGGAGCTTCTCTGTGCCTCTTGCAAAATGGAAGCGAGGTATCAGCAAACCAATGTAGCGGCGTGTTGTATCATTCATAGCTTACAGCCTGTGCAGCACGTAGCACCATTAGCCAAGACCCTCCCAGACCATTTAGGCACTTGTAGGCTTCCAGAGACCTCTAGGGTGGGCGGAGGACAATCACAAGCCACATCTGTTATCAGCATCCAAACCCTAAAAGCACGACTTCCTGTAGGGCCGCCTGAGGTATTTGGAAAAGGAAGTGCCTTTCCCTGCTCAGCTCTATTAAACAGTGGAGAGCCTTGTGATATGATCGCATTTATATAATTCCCATGCGTTCTCAAAAATGGCTGGAAGAGAGTCATTTGCAGAGGCAGTGGTTATTGCGTCAGCTACCAGCATGTGTATGCACACATTTCCCACAAGTTGGCTTCTAAATTCTCACCCACTGTCTGTGAAACTTTGGATTTGCAAAGCTCATTTATCCAGGCCAAGATTTAGCAATGCTGATAAGGTGTGTTAACACAAACTGACAGCAAGCTGCAGCACTAACCTGCAGTTGTCTGCGATACAGCTACATGGTGCCATCGCACCCAGCGCTGTCCTTTACAGGACACTTCTGCGTCAGAATAGGGAGTGGCATTGTTAACTCAGTCCCTATGTTTACATATCTGAACCATCTGTTCTTTGTAGCACATATCCAGCTGTCTTCCCCTGACCCCTTCACTGCTTTTGGGAAAGATAGAATTCTAAGTAAGGTTTTATGAATCGCTAGTCAGTACGAAGAAAGGATTTGTTTCCACCATCTGTTCCTGGCAGTGTTCCTTTAGGAAATAATCTAAAAATGTGATAATAAATGTGTGGCACAGGAATAGCAATGTCTGCTGCCTGCATTCTCTTGGTCAAACATGTTAATGTCAAAGACATTCAATTAGCAGCAAATTAGCCAGCCTCCACTTTTAATCCACAGGAAATTAATGAAATGAGAGGATGGTTGATAAACTAGGGGTGGAATAAAGTGGCTTTGGAAACAAATGTTCTTCTTTCAATGTTAACTAAACAAATTTAATTGAATTAAGTGGTAATAGTTGGCTGGATTTGCCACATAAAAGCTGAACAACTAGAATTGACATACTTAATATGCACTGTTTCTCTTTGCAGAGATTGAAGCAAAGGAGGCTTGCGATTGGCTTCATGCGGCTGGCTTTCCTCAGTATGCACAGTTATTCACTGGTAAATATATTTTTTTTTCATTTCTTTATGTATACTATAACTATGTGTTGCAACAAAATGCAAATATTGTTGTACTACAACTTAGCTTTGTTTACCTTTAGATTGCTGTTTCCCCATTGACATAGATTGGGTAAAGAGTGATCACGAATTTCTGGATAAGGATGCCTTAGATTCTCTCTGCAGGTAGTGTTCTCACCCCTTGGCTGCACGAGCATGTTCCATGCTGACATAAAATGAGTGCTTCTTCCTAATCACAGCAGGAGGAATTTGAGAGACGTCATGCTGTCTTCCTGTTTGACATGAATGTTTTCTTCTGCTTTCAGGAGATTAAGTACCTTAAACAAGTCTGTGGAGATGAAGCTGGAGTTGAGTCGCTCCAAAAGAAGGGTGAGTGTGTGTGAAAACTCTGGAGAAGATACATGTAAACACTGTGTATAAACAAAAGAATGCCTGGGGGGAAAGTTTCCTTCTCCCTGTCCTTTGCTGTGTATAACAAATCATTTTGATCATGTAGAGAGATGAAGAGGAGGAAGAAGACCTCTATGCCATCAGCCCAAAATGGTCATTTGACAGGAAGAGCAGGCACTGGATCCGTGTGGACGGTGGGGAGCTACTGCACACACTGAGTGGCCCCATTTCAAATTTGAGGAGGTCTGGAAGCTGTGAGGCCTCTCTTTCTGACAGTGGGGAATGCCATGAGCTTTGCTCAACTCATAGTTCCAGTAATAATGATAGTGATGGGGGAAGCGCTCTCAACAAAATGACAGAAGAACCTGAAACAAGTCGTAGCTCCTCTAGATGCTCGTCAAACTACAAGCCCCAATCTCCTGACACCTCTTCCAGCAGACCTCCATCCCCAAGTGAACACCACACTCTGAGCAGTGAAGAGTGTCTTCCGGAAAAGCCCCAATTTAAAAAAGGCAAAGGCCTACTTCGGAAAATGGAGAAACTAAGGTTGAGAGGAAGCACACAACAGTCACACTCTCACTCCGGCAAAGCCAGACTTGTTATAAGTGGACCAATTATCCAAGAAGGCTTTGATGAGGACAGATTAAAGCATCTTCAATGTCTAGACCTAGCAAGTATTCAGGATAAAACTGAAAGTCCTGCATCTTGCTCTCCACCCTCTGGATCCAGTAGTAGTCCCTCAGAAAGCAGCAGCGCAGTCAGCACGCCAAGCCCCGTGACTAAGGTACGCAGACCGTCCTGCAAACGTCCTGGGCTGCCTAAACAAGAAGTTGATCAGAAGCAAATAAATACGCAGCATTTCAACAACAAGCAGGTCAACCCTGTCTTTGAAATCCCCCACGGACACAAGCCAGGAACATTCCCAACAGTGCTATCCCACAACAATGCCTTCTTACCTATCGACAACACTTCAGTCAACTGGAGGACTGGAAGCTTCCATGGATACCGAGGTAGACAATGTAAAAGCAGTAGTTCCAAGGACCAGGAACAAGCTTGCAGCCCGCTGGCTACTTCCGATCACCGTGTCAGCATTTATGACAATGTCCCTGATCACGTGCAGATTTTGGACGATGATGTCTTCTCAGCTTTAGACAGTGTAATGGAACGCATTTGTGACCTGCAGCAGTTGGTAACCTCTTGGACGGACAAATTGTCAGAGGATGGGGATTCAGATTTTTCGAACTCAGGTTCTCCATCGCCCTCTTCTCTGACTGACATCCACCTTGAGATCAAAGAGCCAGAAGAGACAGATGAAGCTGCCCTAGAGGAGATGTACAACAAAAGCCCAGAAGCATTTGAATGCACTGCTCAACCTACAGAGCATACTGATCGGTAAGAGACACCATTTCATTAAGTCTGCTGAAACAAGTCTAATTCATTTACATGCGAGCGATCTAGTGTAGATTTATCCATCATTATAAGACCAAATGCAAGATCATTAATCATACAATGACAATGTGTGTTCATACAAAGGTTGCTTGATTTCCTACATTTCAGAATTCAGAGGCCCCACTGGTCCAGTGCACAGATGCTTTCACTAAGCAACCCAGGAACAGGCATACAGGCTAAATCAGCAGCACATGTCTCTATGCTGCAAAGACTCAGCCTTCTCAGACTCACAGCTCTGATGGACAAGTACTCGCCCTTCAGCAAACAAGGCTGGAACTGGTAAGACGAAGTTAGAAGGGGGGGTGGGGAGGAGGCAGAGAAGCAAAATGGGAAAGACATAATCTAGTAAAAGTGGATGGCTTACAAAAATGAGACAATGAGAAAGGAAAAGGAATGAATTTAGAACCTGCTGTTTAGAGATTCATTCATTATTCATGCTAGGTTGCAACCTTGTAAAATCTCTCAGCAGACAAAATAGACAAGGTTTCAAGAGTAGTGAGTTCAAAACGAATGAAAACAAGCAAACCCCTTAACGCCACTAGCAGAGCCTTGCTGCTCTTTTTTTACTACTCTCACAATGTGATTCTACCATGTTATTTCATCATTTACTTCAAAATAACAACAAATAAAATATTATTTGAAAAAATCAGTCCATTTCTGTTTGGAAGCACTTTAGTTTGAATAACAATTACAATGCAATCTCACAGCAATCCATTAAGATTTAGTGGCTAATCCGTATTAATTTGGACTCTCATTTTCTCATCCCACAATAAGGGGTAGGGTTAGGGTTTAGAGGCATGTCATCTTTTAAAAATTGCATGTTTTCAGACTAATTCTTTTGAATTCTTACAAATTAGCCACTTTTCTGACAAGATGTGAGAGCAGTGTAGCATTAATTGAGGTGAAATCTTAGTTAATGGCATGTTAGTAACAAGAATTGTACCATAAAATACCACACTTATGACTGATTAGTAAGTGTTTTAGGCAAGCTGTCTCGGGAGAGAGCCCTGAGCTCATAAGATTCTCGAGGCCATGGCTCCCTCCCGTTTGCTCAGGTAGATCTTAAGAACTCCCCTGCTGTTTATGGCTAAAGACAAATTAAGGGTTGCTATGGAATGATATAATGCTGGCTAAGAGCTTGCCTGGTGTGCCAATTTTGGTTTAGTCAATTAAATGGGTAGCCGTGCTGCCATATCTCAATAAAGACAGAGGAGTAGGGGTGGAAGGGGGATTCTTCAAAGCAAAGATAACTGACAGTGGCGGATTTAGAAGTGGGCAATGTGGGTGATCGCCCAGGGTGGCATCTTGCTAGGGGCGGCACCGAGACACGTCCCTTCTTTTCCCCACTCTTTACTCACACCATGAGGGCGGCATGACCGTCATTTGTCTAGAGCAGGGGTTTTAAACTTTAAGGACACACGCCCTACCAAGTTTGGCCAATTTGACTCACGCCCCAGCCACGACACGACTAACTGTAAATCATCTTCCACTGTTAATAAGTATAAGCCATAGCATACTTGCTTTTGATGTTCACATACAGAAAATGGTGCGGTGGATGGCAAAGGGGTGTCGTGGACGAAAGTGAAGAGGGTTGGGAAGTTGCGGAAGAAAGTGAAAGTGAACTGCGGACGGGGGAAGAGGGCGGTTGAGGAGGGGGATCGGTAAAAATGAGGTGCCAGATCCTATTTCAGATGTGCTGAATCCGGCGTTTTCCAGCACAAATTAAGCCCTGATCCGACTAAAGTAATAACTGAACTAAACTGAAATGGAATTAAGAGGTGGAGTATGCATATTAGTGCCATTATTGGAGTAAACAGAGCAATCAAACTATTACCGTCATGTATGCCATATTTTCCGACAAGATCCACACACAGACGTGTCAGTAAAAGACTGCAGACACACACAAACACATCACGAAATCTGGAGGGTTTTTTTCTTTCCATTCGGCATGCGTTATTAAATTCCATAACACTCTTCCACCGGACATTACTCCTTATTTGCATCTTATACTCCAGTTTGTCATGGGGGCATGAATGAAATGTTCACGAGTGAAAGCTAAACTGTCAAACTGCAATTAAAGTCACCCAAAATTACATGAAACTCTTACATGAAAGCACTTCACGTATACACCCTAATTATATTATTGTCTATTAAGGCAAATAACTAGATTACAGATGTCCATGTAAACGTAGTCAGTAGTGTCTTCAAAGTTAGTGAAAGATCCAGAAGGGCATCCTGCTGATTTGATTCAGAAGGGCACTTTTTATCAGACGGCTCACTGGTTTGACTTTTATTCACCATCATTCATTCTAAAAAGCACCCAGTCCATTTTATTATTATGTTTTACTCAAACACAGAAACTCTACATGTGCCTAATAGATGTGGAGCTAACATTAATCAGATTCACTCTAGTGAACACATAAAAATCGTCATCATAATTTACTCGCGTGCACGCCTCAATGTCTCGTGCCCCCCTTAATAGGTGCTGGCGCCCCACAGTTTGAAAAACCCTAGCCTAGAGCACCAGTTACTGTGCAGCTACTGATAACAGAGGTATGAAACTTTGGTTATCTATGGTGGCTTAGGAATGGTCTGATTGGTGAATCATGTGTTGGTTAAAGCGGGACCAGCTGTGGTCAATCATAAGCATGTGATCCTCTCAAATTTTGTTTATAAATAAACTTCACAATGTGTGACTCCCAGTACAACTTCACATAAGTACATAATTATTTAAGCAACTAGATAAGTGTAATACAGTGAAAATGCTTATTAACTGCTAATTACACATGAAGCACATTTCTATAGGAAAATATGAGGATAACATGAATTATCTGCCTTTTGCTTAGTGTTTTTCATACCAACCTTCCCTTTGATATTTTAACCCAAATCAGAGAACTGAGTTCCCTATGGAGCAATTAATAACATGTTTGACATTATGCATTTCTGTAGTTAAATGGATAAAAAAAAGCAATCGCTTAAGGCGAAGAGGAAAGGATAATTGACTTTTTTGGGAGAGAAGTAATTAGGCTATTTGTTTTAACAACCACTGAGCTAACTACAAAAGAAACAATGCTCTCAACTCTGCCCCCACATTCACATTGATCGCTTTGCTTGAGCATTCAGCATCCTCACTGTCAGCTTGCTGATTTCACATAAGCCGCTCATTCAAGACATCTCCCTCTTCTTTTTTCCACAATAAACAATATATGAGACTGGTTATTGGAAATTTGTATACAACACGTAGACTTTTGAATCTAAACAATCGCACCGAGCCACTAGGGAAATGTAATTGGGCAAATGGAGTAAGGTGGATATTGATATTGTCTTTAATTGAACAACGCAGCTTGATAGCGAGGAGAGTCAGGCTTGAAGAGAAATGAAGGGGTAATTGAGGCTAACGCTATCAAGAGAAGCTAAACTATATGAATTTTTTTAAATTCAATTTTTGTCAAATTAGTCAGCTCTGGCAAAAGCAAATTTAATTGGCTTTGAAGTTTTATCTCAAGGTCCCTGAACTTGATTTATATAGAAATAATGAGAAGCAAGCCCTAAATAGCTGTCAGGTTATCTTCCCTACTACACAGCCTATGGTCATGGCAGCAAGTTGGCTGTCTAATGAAAAAAGGCCTTTCAGAATGTAAATCAATATGGGCCTTGCTAAACGAAAAGGACAGTTGGAGATTCATCAGGAGCCTTTCGCCAGCAGGCCAATATGTACTCAAAGATTAAAACCACTACATCCATTCTAATTGCTTTATTTCTATACTATTAGATTGCTTAAGCTCAGAGAAAATAACAAGAAGCTTATTACAGCAAACAAATGAAATGTCAGTGCAACACGTGCCGCATTTATCACTGATGGCGATGTGCATGAAGGCCTCACAACACCGCTAATATGGTTAATGTGATCTGCTAAATATACCCTGCTTTCAATTTAGCTCAACACTTCATTATCTTTGATAAATGTACGTGAGTAATGCAAGTGACTACCTGAAAATACATCATTCTGCTCTTTTTTCCATTCTAGGACTGTGCCAAAAGTCTATCGAAAGGTTAAACCTTCAGAACACAAGAGCAGAAAGGTGTTTGAGGTGCCTTTGCTCCAGAGTGTCCAGCAATCGGGGAAACCTTTGCCACCGAGCATTTTGAGAGCAATGGAGTTCTTAAGGACCAAGTGCTTAGATCAGGTATGAAATCCATTGGCTTAACATAGAGAGCACTTTTCAGCAGATTTTTTTTCTTTTTTTCTTTATTCTATTCATTCATGTTTTCCACATGAATTTAGGGGGGGGGGGGTAGTCTTTCTTAAAAGTGTTATAGGCCAAAAAACATACAAACCTACTATTAGGTGAATCACAACACATTGAATTTTAGATTTGACACAATCAACATATGGTTATTAAACAAAAAGATAAAGGTATAAGATGATTAGGTTTAAAAAAAAACGTATTGGTTTCGTATTGAAACAAGATACTTCAAGGTTATTGAAAAATGTGTAAATATATAGAAAACACAATCTTACAGCAATTCGTAACTAGATTGGCTAATTCGTATGAAATTGTAATTTCAATCTCATTTGTACAATTTAGTATGATTTGCTTATCCCCCAATGACGGTTGGGTTTAGGGGCAGGGTTGGGTGCCTTGTCTCTTTTTTAAAATCGTACATTTTGTACGACTGAACTTGTACGAATTCGTATAAATTAGCCACTAAACGGAATAAATACTTACGTTTTCTCGTGAGATCAGGCTGAAATACCAATATTCAGGTAATTTGAGAGAGTCCAGAGTAACCTCAGTTACCTAATTTGTAGTACTTCCTGGGAATGGGCGGGGCTAAAAATTTTGGTATACTGTCACTGCGGCTCTCTAATTGATGGATTTTTCTTTACAGTATCATGGATATTTTACGATAGATGCAATTCTCCTATTAAACATTTTAAAAATAAGTTGAATTATGACAAAATGATGGATTCAACAAAAGTCGATAAAGAGAGCCCACAGTCACGGAGTCAGTCTTTTATTTATTTAGTAATTTAATAACTTTGTTCAAATTAAATCCATACAACTACACTACTAGTCAAAAGTTTGTTTATTTGGGGGGGGGGGGATGCTTTTTTAAATGTGTTAAAATAAGTTTATCCTGTTCACCAAGGCTGCATTTATTTAATCAAAAATACAGAACAAATTGTTAAATTGTGAAATGTTATTGGACTATAAAATAAGTGTTAAAAAGTAGTTTATAATTTTATTTATTCATCATTTATTCCAGTGATGTTAAAGATGAATTTTCAGGTTTATTACTTCAGTCTTCAGTCACATGTCCTTTAGAAATCACTCTAATATTTATTATTATTATTATTATTATTGTTATTATTATTATTATTATTATTATTATCATTGGTAATAGTAATAAAAGCAATAATAATTGGAGTAGTATTTTAATTTGAAACTACATACAATAAGAAAGCAGTTACTTAAAATTGGTTGGGGTAGGGGTAGACGTTAATAAAATACAATTAATGGGAAATTTAATAGACAATATAAATAATAGTTTACTTCTGACCGCAGCCCTACAGTATGTGATATATAGCTGATTAACCATGATGGATGACAACAGCTTTCTGAGCCTACCAGTAGGCGCAGAAGACCCCTGCCAGCCCAAATCTATCAGCTGATAACCAATGATAATGCCCATTCAGACTTTAAAGGCTGATTTATACATTTATACATAATGATAACACTCAATTCAGTTTTTTATATTTCAGTCTAACATTGCTGTTTTATTCCAAATACAAAGCACAACATAGTTTTTAGTATTTCTACCTTGAATTGCCATATTAGTCCAATTGACCATGTAAATGTTCCTAGCAACCTGCTAACAAAAACATAACATTCTGATAGCAAAAACATAAGACATGTCTTTCAAACTTTCAAAAACAACATTTTCACTGCGGTTAAAACACTTTGCTCTCCTGCTTGCTTGACAAAAGTGAGGTAAACATCCTTGGGGTGGTCTAGTAAATTGTACCAAATTATAAGGTATGTTACAAAAAAGTTGTTATATTTTTTAGGTTAATGATAAAATGTGATGTCAGACATTCATTCTAAAATCTTAATAGAAGCTTTGAATGTAATTATGACATTTTATTTAAGTCTTGGCCATTCCAACACAATCTCACGGCAATTCGTAACTTTTTGATGTTGTGGCTAATTTGCATGAAGATGTATGAATATCTAATTCGTACTATTTTTGCTCATCCCCCAATGACGGTTGGGTTTAGGGGTGGGGTTGGGTGCAACGCCTATTTTTAAAAATCATACAATTTTGTACAACTGAACTCTGAATTAGCCACTAAACTGACAAAACGTAAAATACTTACGTTTTCTCATGAGATCAGGCTGGCCATTCATAGCTACAAAATTGTACGATTTAAAAAAATAGGCGTGGCACCCAACCCCACCCCTAAACCCAACCGTCATTTCGGAGTCCATCTGTTACTCTCTATTGACCTTATTCTTCATGAATGAGCGGGCACAGCTATTGGTATCTTTTTGGCTCGATACTTCCGGTCTCATTCACTTCTATTTAATTTTTGACATCAAAACAACTGGCTATGCTTCTTGATGTTGCAAACTAATATTATCTTCATTCATTCATTTTCTCTTCGGCTTAGTCCCTTTATTAATCTGGGGGTCGCCACAGTGGAATAAACCGCCAACTTATCCAGCACATGTTTTACGCAGCGGATGCCTTCCTGCCGTGACCCATCAGTGGGAAACATCCATACACACTCATTTACACACATACACTACTGGACAATTTTAGCTTACCCAATTCACCTATACCACATGTCTTTGGACTTGTGGGGAAACCGGAGCACCCGAAGAAAACCCAGGCTAACATGGGGAAAACATGCAAACTCCACACGGAAACGCCAACTGGCCCAGCCGAGGCTCGAACCAGCGAGCTTCTTGCTGTGAGGCGAACGTGCTACCCACTGTGCCACCGCGTCATCTTGTATATTATTATTCTGCTTTTTATGTGTTGCCGTAAAGACACTTGTTTGTAGAGTATTTTGTTTGTTTGTAGAGTAATTAGTCTGACCGTATTCTACCGTTGGTTATTCCTAGTCATTTCTTCCATAGCAAACTGAATTGGAAGTTCTAAAACAGTTGCAAAAACAAGCGTACCTCCGCATTGTCAGAATAATAATGTCTGTTTGAGAAAAAGCTCATCACATACAATTTAATTTAGCATAATTAACTGAAGAATTTATGCTAATTAAAATACTAAGCAACATTTTTGTTTTTCTGCAGTGTCTATAGACCATTTTGAGGGATGTAAACAAAAACAATGGTCCCAATATATTTCCTGTTTTACCTCTTTAATTTCTACAGCTTCTGAGAATTCAAAAAGAGCCACATATTGATAAATAATGTTATGATAGCTGTTTAACATGAAGTTATGATTGAATTGCCTCTTGTTACTGTTATGAAATAGTTTGATAACAAGCAGAAAATGTTCATGGGCCAATGACATGACCACATTGAAATGGTCTATAGTGGTGTGAACATTTTTGCCAGACTAGTGGACACTTTTACTTTTGTGCCAGTGATTTAATGTTTTGCAAAAATTTGCTTTTTCCATTAGCCTAGAGAAGCTAAATCCATATTCGTTATGTAATTCAGAAAAAAATTACTGTTACTGACTGAATTTCTATTCATGCATAGTATATCTGATTACTATAGTCAAATAAACAGCATCATTTTGCTATGTAACAGTTGATCCCCCTTTCGCTTACACATATTTTGTCAAATCTGACAGGTTGGGCTCTTTCGAAAGTCTGGGGTCAAGTCTCGCATTCAGAATTTAAGGGACATGGTGGAAGCTGACCCAGATGGCGTGTCCTTTGAACATCAGTCTGCTTTTGATGTGGCAGACATGGTGAAGCAATATTTCAGAGACCTGCCTGAACCCATCTTCTCCAGCAAACTGTGCGAAAGTTTCCTGCACATTTACCAATGTAAGCTGAGCTTAAGTCCAAACAAATGAAAAGATCTGACTCAAAGACCTACTGTATTTACGCAGAGAGTAACAAGCTGTCAAAACCGATGGTTAAAACACAAACTTGGGCATCTGTTTCAAATGTATTCAGCATTTAATGCCCTTGCTTTTTCTTCAGACTTTCCCAAAGATCAACAGTTCGTGGGGGTCCAAGCAGCCATCTACCTCCTGCCTGATGAGAACAGGGAGGCTCTTCAAAGTCTTCTGCTCTTCCTCCGAGAGGTGGTCGCCTGCGTGGAGGAAAACCAAATGACCCCGACCAACATTGCTGTGTGTTTGGCGCCCTCCCTGTTCCATCTCAACTCTTTTAAAAGAGACAGAACCAGCATGAGGTGGGTGTAAGCCAGGGTTGACCAAAAACTGGTCCTGGAGAGACCAGTTTAGCTCTGACCCTAATTAATCACAGCTGATCCAATTAATCAAGAGCTGTATCCCTAGTCCACTTGAAGGAGTGAATAAAAATGATGGACTATGCGTCTGAAATCACACACTTCCATACTATATAGTACTTTCAAGAGTTCACACTTAGCTGATGATGGATTATAAGCAAGTTTGGCATGCTGTCCCGGGAGAGAGCCCTGAGCTCAAAAGGTCCTTGAGCCCTGGGCTCCCTCCTGTTTACAGGGCGAGAGGGGAGCTTTGAGCTCAGGTAGATCTCGAGAACTCCCCCCTTTTGTAAGAGTTGATGACAGAAAATAATTGCTACGGAGAGATATGCTGATGGATAAAAGTTTGACTAGTGCTAAATTTAGATTGTTCAATTAACTTGTAGTGCATGTTTTTGGAACGTGGGAGGAAACCGGAGAACCCGGGGGAAACCCACGCAAGCACAGGAAGAGCATGCTAACTTCACACAGAAACGACAGCCAGTCTGTTAAAGGACTTGAACCAGTGACATTCTTGCTGTGAGGCCGTGGTGCTAGTCACTGGGCCACAGTGCTGCCCTATAAAAGGAAAAGAGGAGGAGTAGGGGTGGAAGGAGGGATTCTTCAAACGAAGATGACTAGTAAAAAACCCTGGCTCTTTATAGTGGGTTAGAAATCGTCTGATTGGTTGGTCATACATGGTTAATGCATGACCAGCCGTGTTCAATCATAATCACGTGATCCTCTCGAAATTAGTTTATAAATAAACTTCACTTAAAAACAGTTTTCGAGCCGAGTATGTCAGAATTTATAGTATTCAAAAAAGCGGTATGTAAGAAGTACCCGGATGACCTACTACTTCTGACGAGATTCTGAAGTGTGGTAGTGAAGCGACGCAACTGATGAAAGTAGGATAATGACCAAATGGCGGATGTAGTACAGTACATCCAAGTTCCATTCATAGTACTCACATTCATACTATATAGAATGTACTTTTCTTACAGTCATGTAGTAAATTCAAATTCAAATGTAGTGCCTACTTAGTAGTAGGCAATTTCGGACACAGCCTGAATGAATTCAAAGACCAGAAGAGATGCTGTTTTTGTTTGTGCTGATTGATAAATCCTACATTTATGTGAATGGATTTGATTTTAAACATATTAGTCAGACTCTGCGATAGTTATTTAACACTTAGTTAGCTGTCTATTAGTAACTAAACAAATTATTTTGATTTCTGTCATGAATACAAACGTTACTTTAATGAAAAAAATATTTATTTATAAACTTACACTGATAGGCTTTTGTTGTGGATGCCATCTTGTGGTCAGATGCAGAAGCTCATTCAGTAACCAAACTCACACAGTGCGTTATTGGTATTTTTCTAGCTGTTGAGTGTACATTCGAGGTGTAATGGTTTATGTATTTGTCCCGATATTGTACAATCTTGATGGTTTGTCCTACGACAGTCCAAAAATGCTAGTCCAGCCACTGGAGTTAGGCAGAAAAGACTACAGTAGTGCAACAGCTTATAAAAATTAGCAAAAAGCCATTCACAAATACGCATCGTTCAAAATCTGAAAATGCAAGTTGCAGTGTTTAGAAACAGTTCCGCCATGTTGCTGTTGTCATGTAAACTAGGTACACAGAAACTCACAAGCAACTCTTACCCCGCCTCCAAGTTATTCTGATTGGTCCACTGCTCTGTAACTGACATTAATGAGCGCCACTCATGTGCAAGGTGCTACAGAAACACAAATGGTCACGCAAGTCATGCACGGCATTTACACAGAAAAGCGAGTTGTTTTTCGCTACATACACACACAAGATAAAACAGTTGTTGTCTCAAGTAGCTTTTCAGTTCTTTAGCGGATTGTGACGAAAGGCTTCTGCCTCTTTGAAATAAACAGAAAAAACAAGCACTGGGGATTAGTTTTTAGTACTGTACTGTACCCATTTCAAATCGTGACCCCAAAACCAAGGTACGTACCAAAACATGACTTCAGTGTATCATTACAACCCTAATGTACATGGGTTGTAGTTAGGGCTGTGACAGTGACAATTTTTTACCACTGCGGTGGGAAACCACCAACAACCGCCGGTGTTACGGTGGTGGTGGGGGTTGCGTCAATTATGCTGTAAAACAATCCGTGACAGAAGTTCACTCAAAAGTGAATATTCTTTCTGTTATTAATTACTAACACTCCCGTCAATTCTACTTTCAGAGCACAAATTTATTTTATAATATGAAGAAGCAATTAAATTATGAAAATTAAAGCAATAATCCAGAGATCTGGTCCCCGTGTCAAGTCAATGTGCGCTGGTATAAATGCGCACGCGGCAGCGGAGGCGCACTCTAAATTCACACAGGAAAAAAATTGAACTAGTGGATAACATGAAGGCGCTCAATCTAATTCATTTTATGTTTTAGTTAACTTATTCTTTAAAAACAACTCTCCTGAGCTCTAAAGGGAAAAACCGCTAAAGAAATTTGCCGTTAAATTAATCTTAGCAGAGACACAAACTGCCAGTCATTTTCACAGTTTTTAGTTAGAGAATAATATCAGAGTAGCCTAATAAAAATGTTTACAATTGCCATTTCTGTGTGGAGTTTGCATGTTCTCCCTGCGTTTGCCCCATATGTTCAAAGACATGTGGTACAGGTGAATTGGGTAGGCTAAATTGTCCGTAGTGTATGAGTGTGAATGAGTGTGTGTGGATGTTTCCCAGAGATGCGGCTGGAAGGGCATCCGCTGTGTAAAAACGTGCTGGATAAGTTGATGGTTCATTCCGTTGTGGCAACCCCTGATTAATAAAAGGACCAAGCCGAAAAGAAAATGAATGAATGAACACAAACAGCACATAGAAGTATGTCAGTGGGTCACGGTGATCACTCGATGCAGATGTATAAATCAGCCTTTAAAGTCTGAGGCTGATTTATAATACAGAAGATGCAAGACATGCACTGTTTAAAATGTTATTTTCTTTAGAAGAGATGCTGCTTATTTTTAACATTAAACATGAAAAGCACTGAGAATTATTTATTTTGTTTCCAAAAGTGCAAGTTATTTACTTTCACTTTTTTATAAGAAAAAACTGACAGTTGGTTTTAGACAATGTGCTTTTTTAATTTCAGTTGTTCAACACTGATGTTCAATAAATAATCATAGAAAGTAGATAGTGTGTGTTTACTTCAATTGTTTTAAAATCAAGTAATGCACCCTTTATTCAAAAATCTCTGACTTGTAATATGTGAGCATATTTACTGTACAAAACTTGTCAGCGAACTATGAAGGCAAAAAATATATATATTTCTAAAAATAAAATAATCGTTTATTAATTGTAATCGAGTTAAAATATTCAATTAATCGAGATTTCGATTTTTGGCCAAATCGCCCAGGTTTAGCTTCTTGGCATGTCCATTAAGCAGTTTTAATGCAACATTCGAAAATAGGCATACATATAGGCGGATGGAAACAGCTAATGGTTCCAACTTTCTTCAAAATATCTTCACTTGTGTTCAACAGAAGAAAGAATGTCAAACAGGTGTAGAAGAAGCAGAGGGCTGAGTAAATGATGACTTTTCAGTTTTGGAGTGAACTGTCTCTTTAAATTGTAAAAGGCATTAGCCTTCGATGAGCAGAATTTGGTCCAGGCTGTCACTAAAACTACAATCAATTAGACAAATCTCATCAATGTTACCATAAAAGTACATTGGTGCCCATACATTTGCACTAGAAATCCAATAAGCATATCCTTGTAACTGTCTAAATATATCAGGCTTGTCATCTTTCACAATAAAGATTACATAAATTCCCATCGAAAAGCCAAGCTTTTTTTTGTCCACCTTGTTTTGTATGCTATAATCGTTTTGTGTGAGAGCAGCTTATGTAACAGCTCAGTTCCACATCTGGCTTTAATTGTACAGATAAGCGAGATATTGTATCTGTAATACCTTTCAGCTGGTTAATGAAACGCTGGACGAGCGACAGAGAAAATGTGAGACCGAGAAACACAGAAAAGATGGATTTCTCCAGGATATTGGGATTAATATTTCCAAATCTGGTCCCTTCAAACTTTATTTTTGCAAAGATGAAGACTGATGAACGTTTGGGCGCATGTTTCACAACGTTATCTAATACTCTTGGCTCTGAAGTATAAGGAATGCTATAGACGCTTTTTCCTCTGGAGTGTCTTGAGGGTGAAAAGGAAAGTGATACAGTTACATCACAGGGTAAATGCATAAGAGGCTGACTTGAAGGCATTTTGAAGGAACTCCCTCTATTTCTGCAAAAGCCAGCTGCCGGAGAGCCAACAAGCTCTCTTTGCTCTCCTGCTGAGCTCTGGATTTGCTGTTATGCACTGGCACTGCAGATAACTTTTAAGCTCAGTTTCAATGTACCGCTTTAAGAAGAAGCACTAAAAAACACAAACGGCTAAATGTGTTGTGAAATGAAATGTAGGCTTTGTTACAGCAACCCAATCTCTAGTAAAACTCCAGCCTATACACTATAAACGTTATTATGATCTACTCAGCTCTTTTGGTGAAACATTTTTAGGCTTTAAATTTTATTGTTGTGAAAATTTCTGAATTATACTTGAAGCATTAAGCAAATTAAACAAAATTAAGCAAATTTCTAAAGAAATTGAGTAGATTTGAGTAGATCGCCATAAACAAAATTCAGTAAACACAATCAAGGTAATAGTTATTCTAAATCTGAGATGGCCAAATTAGGGCTCAGTTGGCCATTGGTAACCTTTAATTTGGCCCGACCGTCTCATCTGAGAAAGGAGGGAGAATACTGGGGAAGTTTGGGGAATGCCTTTAACAGAAATTGTCTTTTCTAACTAAACATAACCTTGTATTTGTTTAATTGTTGAGCTACAAAAAAACTAACTAGAGCCACTGGTTTATTTAAATATCATGAGAGAATCAGTTTCTTAAAAGGTAAATACTGTCATGAAAAAAAGGGATATTACAGAAGTCATTGGCGAGCAAATCAAGGCAAATTGAGCTGCAGCTAGTGTTCGACATTGTATTATAAATTGAATTGTTTGTTTTTATTGTAAGAAGTTTATTCTAAAGTGTACAAAAATGTATAATTATTAATACAATTGAATATA